>SJYT01040136.1:234637-256698 GCA_006410635.1 Cephalophus harveyi
CCGATCCGCGGTCCTTCACCCACCCAGCCACCCCTCCTCCCCTCCCCGAGCATGCCCTCTGCTCCACTGCCCCCTCTGCCCCGTCTCCTGTCAAAGCTGTCAGCTGAGGTTTCCGGAGCGCACAGGAGCGAGGGTCCCGGCGAAGGCAAAGCTCCAGCTGCTTCGAGAGCATTCCGTTTCTTCAGGGCTGGTTTTGCTGGAGCCTGAAGTTCAGTGATGCCCACGTTGATACTCAGGCTGGATTCCGTCGCCTCCACTGCCTCAGCTGACCCCAGCAGAAGCCCAGTCCAGGGGGCGGCCCCGCACCTCCCTCAGAACTGAAATGCAAAATCGTTACGTCAGATGGTAGGGGCGGGGCGCGCCCGGGTTGAGTGGCAGCAGCCCTTGCTCTGGGAGGAGGCGGGAGAATCAGCCTGGTTCAGTGACTGAGACAAACTGGTGGGGAGAAGAGCGGGTGCTGTCCACTGCGCTGTCGGTGCTGAACCTGGGACGCGAGCGGACCAGCTGCTCCCTCTGCTCCAGGCAACGCCCTCTCCCACCCTCTGTGCCCGGCAGGACCCTCTTCACTAGCCGGACCCTATTAACTTGATAAAGGAGTGTGGTATCGGACGTGGGAGAGAGTCCTCCGTTTGCCACCTGGGCGCCCATTCAGGCGTGACTTCGGGGATTTCTATAGTTTTAGACCAAACTATTTCCCTCTTTTCCCAACTAAGATCATTTTTTAGTTTTTTTTTTTTTTTAATTATTTTTATTATTGTGATTTACATATCCACACTGTTTAGAAACCTTTCTGGGAGACTTTTTGACTCTGGAAATAAGGTAAGAAAAAGAATATTATTACATATTTTTAAAAATGAGGGAGCAATGCCATACAAACATTTAAGAGCAAGTTATGATTATTTTTATAATTTGAAATGGGATAGTTGGTATTAATTGAAACAGCTATTTTAACAATTACTATTACAAGAATATCTGTTGGTGATTAGGCACTGAATTCAAGAGAGGAAGTTGAAAGCTTTGTGTTTTATTTGTGTGAACTTAATGTCATTGTGTTACATCTTGCTTTATAAATATAAATTTTGTAGAGAAAAATTTCTAGCATAGCTCAAATGACAGGAAACATTCGATGCAAGTCCTCAAATATGTTAGTAAATTATGTTAAATAAACCATCCAACAAGTTATTTAAAACAAATACAACCTTAAAAATATGTGAGTGAACTAATCTCTGATTAATCAATATTGCCTGTGGTATCTAAATTATAGACTGCAAAGTGCAGAGCTTTCTTCACATTATTTTGTAGAGGAGGCGGCTAGAAGAGGAGCATTTATACCATGCTGGGTTCATTTAGATGTGTTGTTATGCAGTAGATCCATATAAAACTTGTAAAACTTGGTCTCAGATTTCTGTACCCCAAGGTCATGTGTATTCCCAATTTGGGGGCTGTTTGCTCTGCTATTGACTAGTGAATGTCATCCCCCTCCGCCCTCTCAGGTTAGAGGTGGATGTAAATGGGAAGCTCTGATTTAATAATACAGTATTAGCTTCTATTATAGTCGCTACTGCTGTTGGTAATTTGAATGGAACTGGGAAGCGTGGGCTAGGAAAAGGTCTCACTATTTCAGCAATGTTTAACCTCTTGCATGCTTAACAGAGAGCTTTTCTTTACTTAGAAGATTTTCTTTTGAAGCTACATTCCTTTTGTGAATTGGCAGTGTGTTTTGCGTGTTTATGGAGAAAGAATTCAGTGCAGAAAACGACTCAACAGTACTTCTCATAGTGAAGAATTATTAAATGATAGAAGTTAGCTGGTGTTCTGTGTGTTTCTATTACTATTCATGACCTTTTTCTAGGCATGATGATTTGTCTGGTAAGTAATATTATGTCCTTTCATTTATGTCATTAATGACATTATATCAACTATAAATGATGACTGGCAAAACATGGGAAGAAGGTTCTTTACATTCCAGGAAGAGAGTTCAGGTGGCAACTAGATGTCCCTTACTAATAGGAATGGGTAAATAATTATGAGTTGTTTCAGATGATAAGTATTGTTCAACTCACTAAGGCTATTTTTTCAGCAACTAAAAAGTACACTAAGTTTAAAAATTTGTATGTTTTAATTATCATAAAAATTTCTACTCTAGTTGCATTATGTGTCCAAAGATAAACTTTAGGTTTAGAGCATTATTTAAAATAATTCCTTTGGGTAGATTTTTCATTTTATTAACAGCACAGTCTTACATGAGAGTGATTGTTATAAGAAAGGATATTATTTCAAGCACTAGAGGTCAAATGTAAATCCTTTAGTTGTTCTCAGGTTTTACCTAAGCAGATGTTTTTTGTAAGATTCTTATCAGTCATGTCATCTCACATTAAAGTGGTACAAAATTTTAAGAACTAAGCAGCTAGAAGATCAAACTATGATCTCTGTAATACTGGGCCATGAAGCTTATACCAAACAGTTTCTTTTAATTACACAGAGAATCATTCTTCTCTTCTCTACATTTTGAAATTTTCTTTTTAAAGCTTGGTATAAATATTCAGACAGTGTAATTTTAAACAGAATAATGGCTTTAATTTTTTTAGTTTTATTTATTGCACTGAAGCATAAACATATTTTTTAATTTTATAGCAGTTTAAAAGTAGCAACATATACAAACACCATATTCACCCCAATAAGAATCTCACTGACTTATTTTTCCATAAAGTTGTCCAAGATGTATATCTTTGTTTGGGTAGAAATAGTAAAGCTTGAACTATCAGTGTCTAGAATTCTTTTAGATGAAGTTTAGAGTTGTCACAATGAGATGGTGAAACACTAAAATCAAAATATGTTATTGGCAATAATGAGACCACTGGGGTAGGTTCAATGAGACTGCAAATTTAAAATATGAAAAACATTTTGTACTGATTTTTTTACATTTAACTTTTATATATTCTGAAGTGAGGTAAAATTAGGTGACCATAATAAGCCCCAAATTAGCACAAAAGAGATACCATTTGGATACAGAATGCAGTTCTAACTGTAAACAAGTAAAATTGTCAACTTTGAGGACTTCTATAAAGACACTCACATGTTGTGGTCCTTCAATAAATATTTGCTCCATAAAGAAATGACTGTATTTTGGAATTAAAACTTCTCCATATGAAATTCAAGGAGCTAGTCAATACAACAGATACTCTGCTAGTCATTAATTCATTTCACTTCATAGATATTGCAAATGTATAAAGAACTTTCCACTTCAAGATAATGAACCTTTATAAATTATTAAAATTATACAAATTATTGAAATAATTTAATGTCATGTAATATATTCAAATAGTTGCCTTTCTTGTTTTTCAATTTCTTAAAATATCCATGAAACCAAATACTTTAAGTAATATGTTCTTTTTAATCCTTCATATTTGCCCCAAATTAACATACTATCTCTAGTATACTTTAACTTACTATGTAATAGACTTTATATATGTAATATAGTATACTTGATAACATACATATAATATACTCTGTAATAAGTCCAGAAGACTCTTAAGAACTAATAAGCTACTAAAGTACTTCTTGTTGTTAACATCATTCTAACAGCCACGTGACCAATTATTTTGTACGAAATGAACTTAATCACCTTCTCCAGCACCTCCAAAATCCTTTGGGCTTAGTCTACTTAAGGTGAGCTATAGGGTCCCTTGTGGAAAATCCCAGTTTGTTCATTAAATAGGTCACCACACAACAAAACAACTGGTCCCTTTCTTCCTCAATCACCTTGGTATTGAGGAAGTTGGTATTTTATATTATGAGATAAACTATGAGATGAGATAGTGTTTTTGATACATTCAGAATTCTAATGAGTTTTAATATGGATTTTCTGAAAGAAGAATGAAGCAATCATATAACACTCTAAATGAGTTTATGCATGTTGTATACATGTGCTATTTGTGTGTGTGTGTATATATATATGTTATCGATCTATCTGTCTAGGTAAAGTCTACTGTACCATAAGCCAATGGGACTGATCTGGAACTTGCAAGCTCAAGAAATGCTACTTAATATAAAAATAATTTACATACTAAGCTACAATGCAACATATACTTTTTGGTGACAAAACTATTTTCTAATTATTGTTATTTTAAAACTTTATTTAGGCTAGTAAGCTTGAGCACACACAAGTTTCGTTTTGCTTTGTTTTTGCCATGAACATGTCATTCAGAAGCTCTCATGCTGATTGGCAAGGAAAGGACAATTGAAAACAAAAATTTGTCAAGGATAAGTAGCAGAATGAATGTGTACATAATGAAGAGATTATTGTACTGCACTGATTCTGCACGAAATATGGTTAATGATAAATGATTTGCAAATTATAATCTCTAAAAGAGACACATGAGGTTCACTTCGTATACATCTATAGGTAATAAGCCTTGCCCTTCTAAGGAACAGAGCCTGGATAGCCTTACACCTGAAATATTTTTGTTATTTATATATCAATATTTTCATATGCAGATGTGGTAAAATGTGGGAAGAAGAGCACCTTAACTCTGAACTCTCTTGCTTTAAAACCAAATAATTAATATTAATTTAAAGTAACTTTGGTATCAAATTATGTAAATCTCTAAAGCAAAGTATTTGTGTAGTGTGTTCATTTGCATGTCAATACAGAAGAATATTATTCCAAATCAAACTGGCTCATAGCACTTTTAACAATTCTAAAACACAATGCAGAAGAGTTGAAAACTCTTTTTGTTCATTGAGTTTTATTTAAATGTATTCATCATAATTGACAGTTAAGAGAAACTTACTTCAGTAATTTATTTTTTCTGTTCAAGTAACACCAAGGTACCAATTAAAACACATAGAGTAGCAATTAAAACATAAGTCTGAATTGTGTTCCCCAAAGATGATGATGAAATGAAAATAATTTTTCTTTCTACTTTCACCAAAAACATTAGTGTTTTAATGACCACCAAGGTCTTATTGTTTCTAGTTTCTAAAGTCTTCGAAGTAAAAGTCCTTACACACATAAAGTGACAAATGCCCCCTGCCTTTGGAGTTATGTGCCCCTTTTTCTCAAAGCCACAGGTTTTGTTGTGGTCTTGGAGTCAACTGAACTCTGGACTATCTCATTTAGGAGTAAGGAAGTGGTCCCATTAATCTTTCTAAAGTAAGAAGGCCAGTGAGCTACTACTAGTAAGCACGTTTTTGCTGCTCATGATAAACAACTTATTGTTACCTGAGCATATGGTCTGTGAACCTTGATTTGCCTGTACAAGAAGAGGAATAATATAGGAAAAAGAGGCTATTTAAGGTATTAATATGTATAGATACACATTTTATTCATATTAGGTTAATTTATCCATATTAAGGCATTTTCCATTTACATAACTATGTAGATTTTCTATTATCTTCATTTTAGATAAGGGAAAGCAGACACTCAAGTCAAAGCTTTCTACTCCTCCAGCCCATAGTCACACAATTAAGAACAGATGAATTAGGCACTGGGCTTAGCTCACCCATTTTGCATCTACTGTCTACTTTTAGTACCACTGTTTAAGTCAAGTATTCAAATGGGTGTGTCGTTTAAATCTAGACTTTTTTTTTCCTGTTACTTTCTTTCCTAAATGTGAATGCTAGTTTTCCCTCTTGCCCCATCTTTCCCTTAATTATTAAGTTTTGTTGAAATAATTTTATGTCACATATTCTTTGGGCTTCCCAGGTGGCACTAGCAGTAAAGAACTTGTTTGCCAATGCAGGAGATGTAAAAGACATGAGTTCGATCCATGGATTCAAAAGATCCCCTGAAGGAGGGCGTGGCGACCCACTCCAGTATTCATGCCTGGAAAAATCCCATGGACAGAGGAGCCCAGTGGGATACAGTTCATAGGGTCACAAAGAGTTGGACACGACTGAAGCTACTTAGCACAGCATAGCACGTATATTCTTTAGCATACAAACTTTAGAATTTATAATATAGAAAGTCTCAAGGAGCTTTTCCTTTGTATTTAATGTTAGAGGTTCTACATTATTCAATCTCATAGACCATAATATTAGGAAACAATATTTCCCTTTATATCTCAAATAGAGTAAGAAACAGTATGACAAAGTAATTTCCAAAGAGTTCATGTTTTTTGGTTTATTCATTCTCTAAAAAGTCCTTCTAGATATCAAGTTCAATTCCAAATACATCTTGAACTAAACTTCAAGCAATGTAACTTGTGTTATAAAACACTGCTCACATTTAAACCTTCAGACTAGTTAGCTGCTACTATTTCAGTCTATGAGATGAAATAAAATAATCAAAATATTATTTGTAGTTTCAAAGCACAGTACAAAGAGAGGTCGTTTAAGTGGGCTATTGAAAACTTAGGAAACATTCAGTACTTTATTGTTTCTTCTATTTGAGGTATTAATACAAAGGGAAGTGTTGGCTGGTAGTTGATGTTCTTTGCTTTCACATGGCATTTAGGTTGACTGAGTAGAAGAGGTGAGGGCTGATGGCAGTAATAATAACACAGCTCCCAGGAGAGCCACAAAGTTGCATCAGATCCCCTAGTGAATCCTCATTATCTGAGTTTTGGGTTGTCCTTATTAAGTGATCTCGAAGGAGATAGAAACGTTTGATTTGCGGAAAATTTTAACTTGAAAGTGGAAAAATTTATAGGGCTTTTATTCAATATTTTACATGTTGATTAGCAATACTCAGAATTTTACTTTTGAAATGAAGCCTGGTGTAAAAGTTTTTAATCTTGAAATTTCTGCACCATTTTGCGTACTATTCACTGTTCCTCATTCTTACTAGAGCCCTGCAGGAAGCTCATTCATTAGAATAGCTACAGGTATTCTCCCTTCATAGATAACTTCCAAATCCGTAACTCTGGCCCACATTTGAACTCCACAAATGTATTCACAAAAAGTCTGCTAGACATTTTAACTCTGATTTTATGGTGACAGGACAAACTCCTCAAACTCATCATCTTATCCCTACCATGGTCTGTGAGCCTCATTTTTCTGCCTGTCAGTTAGTGACACACTTTTTCCATTCACCAAAACCTGGGACTTCGTACACCTTTTAAACTTACATCATTATTGTTATATTATGGGTCTGCATGTTTTTTGTTTTTTTTTTTTCCCTTCATAATGTAACTTTATCTAATTCTCAATTTTCTGTTCTCTTTTCACTTTTACCTTGACCCAGACTGTCCAGTGTCAACCAGAATTTTATTTTTACATTTTCTAGATTGATCTTGCTAATTCCTGGTTCTTCCTGTAGAGGAAACAGTTCATGATTATAATGGCAAAGTAACATTTTTGATGACTCATAGCATACCATGCATTTGTTAAAAGTATTTATAAACATCATTCTATTTTATATTCACAACAGCTTATCAGGTAGATATTGAGAGACCAAAGCTTTAAGAGTTATGTAGCCCACAGAGCTGGGACTTAGACCAAGTTCTGTCTGAAGCAGCTGCATGATCATAATCACTATCCTCTGCAGATACAGACTTCTTACCTCTTTGAGATTCCTCTTGATTAAAGTAAGCTTTCAAATGTCACTGCATTTTGAAATCATCAGTGGATCTCTGATTTTTACTATATTAAGTTGAAATTCTCTGCTTGTTTTTAAGATTCTTCTAATTGACTCTACACTCTGCAAGCAAAACTCTGATTTTCAGTTTTCTCATATGTGCAATGCATATTTGCAAAACAGAGATAGGTCAACATATAAAGCATGGGCCTTACCTGGACTATTGTATTTTCAGAATTCCAACTTTCAGAATTCCCACTCCTGTATCCAGCCAAGTTTTCTCACAATCTAAGAGCGTATTATGCTCATGTGTACTTTTCAGTCTCTGTGGGGTTTTTGTTGCAACAAATGGCTTGTCACTGTCACCCTGGATATCACTAAGTGAAGTGAAGTCGCTCAGTCATGTCCGACTCTTTGCGACCCCATGGACTGTAGCCTATCAGGCTCCTCTGTCCATGGGATTTTCCAGGCAAGAGTGCTGGAGTGGATTGCCATTTCCTTCTCCAGGAAATCTTCCCGACCCCAGAATCGAACCTGGGTCTCCCGCATTGCAGGTAGACGCTTTACCATCTTAGCCACCGGGAAAATCTGGATATCACTAAGATTCTCTCAAAGCTTCCATGAGTCACAAGTCTGGATACAGGCTAGCTGGGTCCTTTGTTTAGGATCTCACATCAAGTTTTCATCCAGGGCTGGACGCTTATTTGAGGCTCAGCTTCCTCCTCCAGGCTGTAGGTTGGATTTATTTTTTTTGCAGCTCAGAACTCATGGAAGATGGTTCTTCAAAGCCAGAAATGAACTCACTGACTTTTTGGTCTGACCTCCAGAACTGCATTTCTTTAAAATAAACCTCAATAGTTCAGGTCCAGAGAGAATAATCTGTATTTTTTTTTTTAAAGAATAATCTCCTTTTTGACATACATAAAGTGAACTGATTTAAAACCTTACTTGCATCTTAAGATCTGTTCTCTTTACCATAGACTGTAACAACCAAAAGAGCACTATCACATCACCTTTGTCATATTCTGTTGGTCAAAATCACAATAAAGGTTGTGCTTACACATAAGTTGAGGTGCTTATACACGAATGTGGGTCATTGGGATTCATGTTAGAGTTCTCTCTACTGTATTAAAGTTTGAATTGAAGTTTAGAATCTTTTTTCATTACTATAGTGCTTCTGAGTCCTTCTTTCTCCTCCCTAGCATTTATGACCTAGATTTTATGCAGTGTACAGTTTGGTATTCTATCCAATTAACTTTAATCTATTTTTAAAGGAAGAAGTTTAGGAGTTCCTTCCATGTCTATAAAACTTTGTGGTTTACAGTTATTTTATATACATATTATTATTTAATGTTCATTGAAGTTAATACATTTTTATATTTGCTTCAATTAGGTAGTGCTTTCATACATGTAAGGTTGTAATAAATTTGTAGAATATTTTGTATGTGTAAAACTGTAAAGGAATTATGCTCATGGATTAGTTAATGTTTTGAGATTTTAGATTTTGGTAATCTGCTTTGTTTTAATGTTTTTGTATTTGATCCTTGACTACTTGAAAACCAAACAAAGGATTTTTTTATTATTATCCTTTTTCATGCAACATGAAACATAGACGTTCCCATGAAAACAAAGAGTTTATATTTAATATTATGCTAAAGAGACAGGTTAAATAATTGCACAGTTACTTTTACTATCATTAATTATACAGAAACATTTCATTGAATTTATACCTTTTATCGTTTATATACAATTAAGGTAATTTTATTTTGACAAAAGCTAAAAAAACCTTGTGTATAAATTCAGCTTTTAATTTTAATATAATAATTATTTTTTATTATAAAATGAACTATTAATTCAGCATGAACAAAGTGCCTACTGTATTTCAGATTCCCTTTCAGCTGCTGGAGGTTGAGCAGAAATGAGAGAGAAAAAGTTCCCAACTCTTTTCTTTCTGTGGGAAGATAGATGATAGGCAAACCAATAAAGACAAAGGATAATGTCTGGTATTGATCAGTGTTATGGTAAAAAGGAGAATAGGGAAGGGATTGCTAAGGGGTGAGAGTGCTGCCTAAAACAGAAGTCATCAGAGCCAACTTTGCTGTTCTAAGGTATTCATTAAGTAGTTTCTTATAAGTTGACATTGCTCAAGGCTATTGTGAGTAATATTGCAATGAGCGTATATTTTTTAGTTATTTTAGATAAATGCCCAGAAATAGGATTGTTGTGCCATGTGGAATTTTGTTTAAAAGTATTTAAGAAGCCTCCAGATTGTTTTTCAAAGTGACTGCACCAATTTCAATTTCTCTCAACAGTGCACAAGGATTAACCGTTTCTCCACATCCTCTTTAGAACTCATTTGTACTCTTTTTGATAGTAGCTATGATAGAACGTGTGAGGTGATTTCCTTGTGATTTTGATTTGCATTTCCCTGTTGATAAGTGATGTTGAACATCTCATCTATGTATGTACCTTTTGGTCATTTAAGTATCTTCTTTGGACTATCTTTCATTGTTTTAAATTGAAATATAGTTAATTTACAATGATGTATTAGTTTCAGGTATACAATGATTCACATATATGAATATATATATACACGCACACATATATTTTCTCAGATACTTTTCCCTTACAAGTTTAATACAAAACGTTGAGCATAGTTTCCTGTGCTATATAGTAAGAACTTTCTGTTTATCTGTTTTACATATGTTAGTGTGAATATGGTAATTCTAATTTATCTCTCCCCTCTTTTTCCCTTTGTATTTTCTATGTCTGTGTGTCTATGTTTTGTAAATGAATTCATTTGTTTCTTTTTTTTAGATTACACATAAATGATATCGTATGGTATTTATCTTTGTCTGTTTGGCTTACTTCACTTAGTATGACAGTCTCTAGGTTTATCCATGTTGCTACCAGTGGCATGATTTCCCTGAGTTTTTATGGCTGACTAATATTCCATTTTATACATGTGTCATATCTTCTCTATCCAGTCAATGGATATTTAGGTTGCTACCATGCCTTGGCTATTTGTAGATAGTGCTAGCCATGTACAATGGGGTGCATGTATCCTTCCAAATTATACTTTTTTTCTTTCTGGATATGTGCCCAAGAATGAGATTTCAGGACCATATGGTAACTCTCCTTTTAGTTTTTAAGGAGCTGCCATACAGTTCTCTATAGAGGCTACATCAATTTACATTCCCACCAACAACTTACGAGGGTTCCTTTCTCATTCTTAATGTCAAATGATAGGCAAAAGCTCAAAGGCTGACATCATGAAAAAAATTCTATTCTTTTTATTTGTGATTTTCTCATTAATGAAAATTAGCCTACGCCTATTTAGTACTACAATATATTTAAACTGTCGCTTAGATTAATTTTTGTTTCCACTTTTAAACATGTTATGTAGAATGTGTTGCATCTAAATTCTAGACTTTAAGTTAATCTAAAAATTAGTTTGTATGCTTTGTGCATTGTACAGTTTATTTGTTCAAAATTTCACATTCTTTGATAGAAAACCTAAGTGTTGTGAAATCTGTGTTCCTTTGAAGCAGTGATCCAGTGGGCTGGTATTTCTATCAAATGATCCTTTACCCAGATACTCTGGCATTTTTAAGGAAAGAGACATGCTTAAAATGCCTTTTGGGTTTGTGCACATGCTTGAAAAATCACAGTGTTTATTAGTTATTATGTAATTGCATTCTTTTTACCAAAAAAATGTGACATCATGAAACCATGTAAGGAAAAAGCAAAAAAAAAATAAATGCAATAGTAACACACATATAACTTAACAAAATAAATGCAACAATTAGATGCACAATATCTCAATTCTATAGCAGAGTCTCAAAAAATAGTACATTGACGAAGAAGTAAGGCTTAAAAGAACTTGCACAAACTGTGCCAATGCTTTGCTTGACTTATTTTCTTTGGTGAGATTTCTCATGAAGCTGTAATTAATTGAGCTGAACAAAGTGAAAAAGAAAGTTTCCAGAAAATGCTTAGGATTTTAATTTTATATATTTACAATTCGTGGCAACTGCAATTTCAAATAATTATCCTCCACTTAGGTTTATTTTCTTTTGGCAAATGTCCTCTTTCCCAGGTTTCCTGAAGCCTGAGTAAGGAAAAAGTCTTTCAGAGCTTGTTTCCCTGTCTGTGCACAAATAGTACAGTTTAATTGGTAATGTCTGGAGTAGAAGTGTGTACCCAGCTGTGAAAATGGCTCCGGATGCTAGCACTCAACTGGACATCTCGTTAATTATATATGTTTTGTTGAACGTTTTAGTTAGGTTAACAACTGTCTGAAAATCAGCAGAGGGAGCTCAAGAAGGCATTAAGGAGATTTTGATATTAATTTTCTAATGTCATTGTGTGTACTCAGTCACTCAGTTGTGTCTGACTCTTTGCAACCCCATGGACTGTAGCCTACTGGCTCCACTGTCCATAGAATTTTCTAGGCAAGAGTACTGGAGTGGGTTGCCATTTCCTACTCCAGGGACTCTTCTGGACCCTGGATTGAAATCGTGTCTCTGGAGTCTTCTGCACTGGCAGGTGGATTCTTTATCACTGTGCCACCTGGGAAGCTATGGTTTTCTTCAAAACAGTCTTCTTCACATTTGGGAAATATAGACAGTTTTGAGTGCAGAGTAATCTTTTTGAAGTTGGGAAATTTACAGTTATTTAAATAATTAAATAAAAATTTTCTCTTTAAATTTCTTTGTTTATTACAGAAGGTTAATTGGTATGATTTATAAAATACTGGAACATAGTGAGAACCTTGATCTCATCTCCAGGCTTTTACTGCATCAGGTTTTAGATTTTAGTTCAGAGGCCTTGACCCAGGAACAACAATATGGACACTAGAGGCGTAGTTTTCAAGGGACTTTTATAAAACATAAATAGTCTTAAATCTGTAATAGTCCTCCAGATATGGCAGGCCATATCCTACGATTTTACTGGTTTGTTTAAATATACTGGACTTTATTCCAGCCCAGCACTTGTAACATCATTCTCCCAAACATGTAAAAACTGGCACAAAGTTAAAGGACATGGGTATCTAGAAAACCTTAAAACAGATCTGATGTTTTCAGTTAGCAACTTCATATCAAGAGACATGCCCCATATTTATGTATTTTATAAATTTGATAGTAGAAAGTATTTCAGACGATTTTTGTGTGGGACTACTTTAGATGATTTTTCAAAGTTATGCTGAAATATAAAATTTTCTATTTTTTTTAAATTTTTGATTAGAATTCAATTTTTTTCTGTGGATCAAAGAATATTAAATATACCCCAAGGCTTCAGTTGAAAACCTACCATGTTGTAAGAATGAGCTATTACACAGAAGCATTCTTAAAGCAAATAGCAGCACTCTATTAAAATGCTACTCTATTAGCAGCACCCCATTGGCCTGGTGTGCTGTAGTTCTCGGGGTCGCAAAGAGTCAGACATGACTAAGGGACTGAACTGAACTGAACTGAAATATAATTCCTGATTTAATACTAAATTAATAGATTCTTTCATTATCTGATGACATTTTAATAGCTAATTGCCTTATTCTATAGGATATTTAAATTTACTAGTAGCCTATATAAAATTATTAAATTTTCTATTTACTACTTATAAATTAACAATTTTCTTTTTTGTCATGCAATTTTTATATGAACATTAAATAATCTATAAACTCTTGATATGTATATCTGAAACCCATCAAAATATTTTATCGTTATAAAATTTCCCCCGAGTTTAAATTACTTGATCATTCTTGAGATTAGAGATATCTATGCCATTTTATTTTCTAAAATAATTACACCAATACATTTAAGCTAGTAATGTTTGGGATATTTAAACATAGTGTTGTGTGTTATGATTTTCTCAAATTAATAGTGAAAATTGAGCTTTCCAGACTTTTATTTACATTTGCTTAATAATTCATGTGATTTAATATGTTTCTTAGAAATAATTCTTCTATTGTAAATCTTCCTGTATGGTGAAAGTGAAGTGAAAGTCACTCTGTTGTGTCTGACTCTTTGCGACACCATGCACTATGCAGTCCATGGAATTCTCTAGGCCAGAACACTGGAGTGGGTAGCCTTTCCCTTCTACAGGGGATCTTTCCAACCCAGGCATCGAACTCAGGTCTCCCACATTGCAGGCGGATTCTTTACCAGCTGAGCCACAAGGTAAGTCCTGTATGGTAAATGACCATTAATCTAAGATAAACTTGGTTTCAGGCACAATTTTAGATACTATATAATTTATTTTACTAAAGCTTTAGAAAAAATTTGTAAGGTAAAATTGAAGCTGAGCCCAAACATCCTGGGTAGGTTAAAAGTCCAATATCTGTATATGAAGAACACTGCAGTTTTATTGTCACATTTTCTATGCAAGCTGGGTTTTGTTGCTCAGCCGCTCAGTTGTGTCTGATTCTTTGTGACTACATGGACTGCAGCATGTCAGGCTTCTCTGTCCTTCACCATCTCCTGGAGATTGCTCAAACTCATGTCCATTGAGTCAGTAATGCCATCCAGCCAACTCATCTTCTGTGGTTCCTTTCTCCTCCTTCCTTTAATCTTTCCCAGGATCAAGGTCTTTTCCAAACAGTCAACTCTTCACATCAGGTGGGCAAAGTATTGGAGGTTCAGCTTCAGCTTTAATCTTTCAAATGAATACTCAGGTTGATTTCTTTTTAGGATTAACTGGCTTGATCTCCTTGCTGTCCAAGGGAACTCTTGAGTCTTCTCCAGCACCACAGTTTGAAAGTATCAGTTCTTCGGTGCTCAGCCTTTTTTATTGTCCAGCTCTCACATCCATACATGACTACTGGAGAAGCCATAGCTTTGATTATACGGACCTTGATTGGCAAAGTAATATTTCTGCTTTTTAATGCACTGTCTAGGTTTGTCATTGGTTTTCTTCCAAGGAGCAAGCATCTTTTAATTTCATGGCTACAATCACACTTCACAGTGATTTTGGAGCCCAAGGAAAACAAAAGTCTCTCACTGTTTCCAATGTTTCCCCATCTATTTGCCATGAAGTGATGGGACCAGATGCCATGATCTTCATATTTTGAATGTTGAGCTTTAAGCCAGCTTTTTTCACTCTCCTCTTTCACTTTCATTGAGAGGCTCTTTAATTCCTCTTCACTTTCTGCCATTGCTACTGCTAAATCACTTCAGTCGTGTCCGACTCTGTGCGACCCCATAGACGGCAGCCCACCAGGCTCCCCCGTCCCTGGGATTCTCCAAGCAAGAACACTGGAGTGGGTTGCCATTTCCTTCTCCAATGTATGAAAGTGAAAAGTGAAAGTGAAGTCGCTCAGTCGTGTCTGACTCTTCGCGACCCCATGGACTGCAGCCTACCAGGCTCCTCCGTCCATAGGATTTTCCAGGCAAGAGTACTGGAGTGGGGTGCCATTGCCTTCTCCAGGGTGGTGTCATTTGCATATCTGAGGTTATTGCTATTTCTCACAGCAATCTTGATTCCAGCTTGTGCTTCATCCAGTCCAACATTTCACATGATGTACTCTGCATATAAGATAAATAGGCAGAGTAACAACATACAGCCTTGTCATACTCCTTTTGCAATTTGGAACCAGTCTGTTCCATGTCTGGTTCTCACTGTTGCTTTTTGACCTGTATACAGGTTTCACAGGAGGCAGGTCAGGTGGTCTGATATTCCCATCTCTTTAAGAATTTTCCCCAGTTTATTGTGATCTACACAGTCAAAGACTTTAGCGTAGTCAATGAAGCAGATGATTTTCTGGAATTCTCTTGCTTTCTCTGTGATCCAATGGGTGTTGGCAATTTGATATCTGGTTCTTCTGCCTTTTCAGAATCCAGCTTGTACATATGGAAGTTTTCAGTTCATATATTCCTGAAGGTTAGCTTGAAGGATTTTGACCATTACTTTGCCAGTGTGTGACATGAGTGCAATTATGTGGTAGTTTAAACATTCTTTGGCATTCCCTTCTTTGGGATTGAAATGAAAACTGACCTTTTCCAGTTCTGTGGCCACTGCTGAGTAGTCCATATTTGCTGTTATACTGAGTGCAGCACTTTCACAGCATCATCTTTTAGGATTTGAAATAGCGCAGCTCAAATTCCATCAACTCCACTAGCTTTGTTCATACTGATATTTTCTAAGGCCCACTTGACTTCACACTCTAGGATATTTGGCTCTAGGTGAATGATCATACCATCGTGGTTATCTGGGTCATTAAGGTCTTTTTGTCCAGTTCTTCTTTGTATTCTTGCCACCTCTTCCACTTTTGTTAGCTCCATATCATATCTGTCCTTTATTGTGCCCATCATGCATGAAATGTTTCCTTGATATCTTTCCTTTTCTCCTTTGCTTTTGCTTCTCTTCTTTTATCAGGTATTTGTAAAACATCCTCAGACAACCATTTTGCCTTTTTGCATTTCTTTTTGTTGGGCAAGATTTTGATCACCATCTCCTATGCAGTATTACAAATCTCCATCAACAGTTCTTCAGCTGAGTTTATTCAGTGTTACTGTCTTCCTTAAAAATGCACCAGGTTCATAGATGTCCATCAACACATGAATGGATGAAGAGTTGTGGTACATATATACAGTTGAATATTAATTGACCATTAAAAGAAAAAATTCAAATCAATTCTAGTGAGGTGAGTGAACCTAGAGCCTATTACATAGACTGAAGTATGTCAAAAGGAGTAAAACATATATTATATGTCATCATATATATACGGAATTTAGAAAAGGTAACACTGGTGAACCTATATTCAGGGCAGCAATAGAGACACAGGCATAGATAATAGACTTGTGGACACAGTGGGAGAAGGAGAGAGCTGGGTGGGTTGAGAGAGTACCATTGAGATATATACATTACCACATGTAAAAATAGATAGTCAGTGGGGATTTGCTGTATGACACAGGGAACTCAACCCAGTGCTCTGTGACAGCCTAATGGGTGGGGTGGGGTGCAGGGTGGGATGAAGGTTCTAGAGGGAGGGGACATGTGTACACCTATGGCTGATTCATGCTGATATATGGCAGAAACCAACACAACATTGTAAAGCAATTATCCTCTATTAAAAATAAATAAATAAATGCACTAGGTTCAGCATGCTTTTCTAGAAAGCACTTGGATTTCTCAAGTATAGAATGATTTCCATTCCAAGAGTGTCTGTAAGTCCAATCTTTTCTTAAATCCAACAAAATTAGCCTAGGTACCGCACTAACACACTTGGCTATATCGTACTGTACTGTAGTAGGTTTACACTACTTTTCACACAAACAATACATAAGAAACACAGAAAATAAAATGTTTCTAATCTTATAGTACAGTACCTTGAAAAGTACTGTAGTACAGTACAACAGCTGACATACTGGGGCTGGTATCAAATGAACGTGCAGAGGAGTAGGGAAGCGAGTGACTGAAGGAGGGAGAGCAAGAGGAAGGCATAGAACAGAAGGATCCTCAGCAATAGGAGATAGAGAGCAAGCTGCAATCTTATTCATTCCTGACAATGATGGCACATGTTCGGGTTCCTTGTTGGATTCAGTTCTATCTATCCTTTTGAAAAAAACAGTTCAGTGATGTCTGGGTAGTAGCTCTTTTTCTCTTATCATAGATGACACGGAAACACCAATAAAATTCTGAACAGCTGTTGCCACCTCTGTTTACCATTCTATATTTAGGTCCTATGCCTCACAAACTAATGGTGTCTCCTCAAGTAAAGAAAATCCCCTTGCCACTTCCTGCATCATGAATCTCTTCAGTTGTTCAGTTACCACTTCTTCCTCTTGTCTCTGCTCATCCTGTTTCTGGGCCTCCAGCTCCATCAGGTCTTTAGTAGTGGGCTCCTTCTGTTGCACAGCAAGGATTTCAATGAAGTCATCCTTTTGCAGGTGTATCTTGAAATAAAAGCACTGTACTATTGTACTGTATACAGTGCATACAGTAAGGTACACAAAAGCACAACAACTTGTAGAGGATGCATGCACACGACAGTGTACACCAGACATGGGAACTAACTTACCTGATTGGACGTGTGATTGTACATTCTCATCTTTGAAAGTTCACAGCTTGAAGATTGATATGTTTGGGACTAACAATGCATAAATATTTCTTTGGAACAAATAGTCTCTTACATGTCTAAAATTCTTAATAAAGATATTTTATTCCAATGCAATCCTGATTATCCATTATTTTTCATTGAGAAATTTTAAATTATTAGCAAAAAGCAAAAGCACCATGAATTAAAACTTTCCCTAATTTTCAGAGAAAACAAAACTAATTTTATGAATATAATTTTATCTCTGTTTTTCATTCAAGTCTTATCAGTAAATGGGGGAATATCCAATTTCTATTTCTTACACACTCCAATTAGTGTATCTGAAAAACAGATGACAAACTGAACATAGTATTGAAACTGATTTACAAATTAAGTAAAATCACAGGGCAGCATTTTCATCAGGGACCAAAAAATATTTAAAAATTAATTCTGATATTAATTCTGATAAAATTAAATATATTTACATATTAATGTAAGTATAAATATATAGACTTTTGCACTGAGTATACATTGAGTTTTCAGAGACAGAATCTTTATTTTCATCAGATTCAATAATGAAAAAAATAAGATTAAGCCATTTTATTTTAATTGGAATTGGACTCTTATTTATAGGTCTCATTCAGTCACTCCATACATCCAGATTCTTGTGTATAATCCTGGTATACATTCAGATATATTTAGACACCTAATTTGGGGTGGATTGTTATTGAAATGGAGAAGGCAATGGCAATCCACTCCAGTACTCTTGCCTGGAAAATCCCATGGATGGCGGAGCCTGGTAGCTGCAGTCCATGGGGTCGCTAAGAGTTGGACACGACTGAGCGACTTCACTTTTACTTTTCACTTTCATGCCTTGGAGAAGGAAATAGCAACCCACTCCAGTGTTCTTGCCTGGAGAATCCCAGGGACAGCGGAGCCTGGTAGGCTGCCATCTACCGGGTCGCACAGAGTTGGACACGACTAAGTGACTTAGCAGTAGCAGCAGTTATTGTAATATCTTTTGAATGCTACAACTCTATTTACAAGCTTCATAGCTATGATCATATGGTGAAGGATATAAGCAAAAGGATTTGATTCTGAATTTGCAATATTTTTCCTTACACAAAGCTTTAATAGAGTAATATCAAACATTGCTTTGTTTGACTGCTTTCCTCTTTTTAGGTAGATTCTTTTCACACTGAATGCTAAATGTGTCACTTCTCATTTACACCTTTGTAATCATTATAGCATTTAAATTCATTTCAAATTACATAAACTGCATTCATTTATACAAGTTTGGTGGATCATTCTTTTTGAAATGCAAGTTAATAATGTCTGACTCAGAAAACCAAAGTTTATGGTAATAAATCACATGTACTTCAAGAAGTTTGTAATCACCATTTTAAGTTATATTGTTTAATACTTTTTACATGTTTAAGATAAATATGATTGCAATTTTTGGGAGTGAACTGCATGTATGATAGTTTATTACTGACAGTAAATACTGTCATTATGTTTAATTTGAAATAAGTAGTATTCTTTTTATAAAATATTATATATATCATCTAAAACTCTCATATCAGTTGAAATTTTCTAGCTTATTAAAATGTAGATAACCACATTTTCAATTAGACTATCATTTTGATATGTTAAAAGTTGAAGATCAGTTAGAATCATTCATATACTAGGCAGAATGGTGGAAGTTGCAGTGAAATGCCAAATTCAAGACAGAACAGAATTTACACAGAACAATAATTAGCACACTTTAATAAATATCTATAGTGCCTTTGATCTCACATTAATTCAAATTTTGCTGGGGGAATTTTAATAATAGACTAGTTGTGGGTATTAGAGGGAAGAATTGATCACTCAGTAGGGAATAGTATAATTTGTTCGCAAACTCATTTAATATGGAAAGACTCTGATAAGGTCTATTTAGTGGCTTTATATATTAAACGCCAGTACATATTCACAAATAGCATGCTAAGTTCTTAAGTAACTCAGATTGTGATTCAGATAATGAAAATGGATCAGTCATTTATGCCTTCATATACCTAAGCAATAGACAAACTCAGAAAATGACACAAACAAACAAACAAAAAATGCTTCTAGAAACCTTCAGAGAAAGATTAGTGAATTGATCTCCAGGAGAATTTTAACTAAAATAGTGTACAAAAATGGGAATTCAATTTGGATTTATCACTCTATTTTTTATTTTCTCACAATAATAGAATGTATAATTCTGTATGACAAAGAAACCTTACAGCTTTTATTATAAGACACACTTGGAAATAACAAGCATCAAAGAAGTGTTGTAGATTTAAAATTCCATTTTTGCCTGTTGTGAAAACAGCTTCTTGTGAAATGCTTCCTGAAGTTGGACTTGATTGGCCTTATTTAAAAAGCAACAGTTCTGTGTTAAGCTAGGGAGAGTGATCTAAAAAGAAATAGATATGTTTAGAAACTAAGTCTCAGATAAGAATATTTATGAGATTCTGAAAAAATTAGGAAGCAAAGCAAGATCACATTTAAGAGGAATCTGTAGCTTCCCTGGTGGCTTAGACGGTGAAGAGTCCACCTGCAGTGCGGGAGACCTGGGTTTGATCCCTGTGTTGGGAAAATATCCTGGAGAAGGGAATGGCTACTCACTCCAGTATTCTGGCCTGGAGAATTCCATGGACAGAGGAGCCCGACAGGCTACAGTCCATGGGGTTGCAAAGAGTTGGACATGACTGAGTGACTTTCACTGTCACTGTAGGTTCTGCAGAATGTGACAACCAAATTAATGGGATAGCCTTCATGAAATAATTGGGAAAGAAAAAGGACATTAGGTAAAACTAAAGAACTCAGAATAAAGTACAGACTTTAATTATTAATAACACTTTGGTATTGATTCAATAATTATGACAAACATGATACAAATCAGAGCTTAACAGTGGGGATAGTAGATGTTAGTTACATGATTATCACTATTGCACTATATGCACTATGTTTGCAACTTTTCTGTGAATCTAAATCATAAAAACTATAAAAATCTTTTAAATGAGCTGGAAAGAAAGAAAATGTGGTAAGAAGCAGTAAATCTATAGATGTGGTGATTTATTTTTGAGTAATCAGTAGTTTTGTACTATATAGAAAACCATATATTTGAGTGTATTTAATTACTCCTCTGGGACTGTAAAAATTACAACAGAAAGTCATTATTAAAGGAATTTATCCTAGAAAGGAAATTCTATATTTGATCTATTATGATTGATTCACCCCAAAGTTTCACTGGTATTTCAATTAAAGAAATGTTCTTTTTCTAGAGAGATAGATGATGAATACATAAATAGGTAGATCCATAGAGATAAAGATACATAGATGTTGTTAGGTATGTAGACATTCTTGCCCAAAGGTTTGGAAGAAAATAATATTGGATGCTTATGGGTTAAAGTCTGGGTTCCAAAAATTCATTATCATTTCCTTTCTTATCAAGCTATATGAATAAGAAATTATTATAATTAGATACATTTTAATAATAATAAAACATCAAAATTTTAATTTCCAAAGTTCAATTGTGGAATACTTTTAGTCTATTTAATTGTCCTAAAATTAAAATATAGCATAAACTACTCTTAAAGCTATATTCATATACATTTAGTGCAAAAATGTCCCAATTAAAAAAAAAACTCTTCAAAAAGTTTGAGAAATTCAATGCAATCTTAAAGAATCATAATACACATTTAATTATAAGTATTATGGTGTGACAGGTCCTAGTGTGTGGTAGCAATGACTGTGCTTATGCTCAGTTGCTGAGTCATGTCCGCCTCTGTGACCCCATGGACTGTAGACTACCAGGCTCCTCTGTTCATGGAATTTTCCAGGCAGGAATACTGGAATGGGCTGCCATTTCCTACTCCAGGTGATCTTCCTGACCCAGGGATAGAAACTCTTGTGTCTCCTGCTTTGGTAGGCAGATTTTTTACGTCTGTGCCACCTGGGAAGGCTGTGGTAGAAATGATTACTTCTCACCAATTCCTTAGTCTCTTCCCCATCTGAACACAAGACTACATGATCTTATCCCCTTAAACTGAGATGTGTTCTTGTGGCTTGAGAGTAGGTATACCCAGGTCACCCCTCTCCAGAAGCAATGAAGAGCTGGTGCCTCATTCTCTCTGTTTCTTTCCCCTTTATGGCAAAATTATTATTGTTAATGATTTTGTGTGACAATTATTTTGTGTGAATATCTATTGTTTAGAACAAGCTTCACATACTAAAGTATACACCTCTATTCAGAAAACGAAGATCATGGCATCTGGTCCCATCACTTCATGGGAAATAGATGGGAAAACAGTGGAAACAGTGTCAGACTTTATTTTTTTGGGCTCCAAAATCACTGCTGATGGTGACTGCAGTCATGAAATTAGAAGACGCTTACTCCTTGGAAGAAAGGTTATGTCCAACCTAGATAGCATATTCAAAAGCAGAGACATTACTTTGCTGACTAAGGTCCGTCTAGTCAAGGCT
>SJYT01040136.1:266319-353213 GCA_006410635.1 Cephalophus harveyi
ATTTTGAGCATTACTTTACTAGCATGTGAGATGAGTGCAATTGTGTGGTAGTCTGAGCATTCTTTGGCATTGCCTTTCTTTGGAGTTGGAATGAAAACTGACCTTTTCCAGTCCTGTGGCCACTGCTGAGTTTTCCAAATTTGCTGGCATATCGAATGCAGCACTTTCACAGCATCATCTTTCAGGATTTGAAACCGCTCAACTGGAACTCCATCACCTCCACTAGCTTTGTTCGTAGTGATGCTTTCTAAGGCCCACTTGACTTCACATTTCAGGATGTCTGGCTCTAGATGAGTGATCACATCATCATGATTATCTGGGTCATGAAGATCTTTTTTGTACAGTTCTTCTGTGTATTTTTGCCACCTCTTCTTAATATCTTCTGCTTCTGTTAGGTCCATACCATTTCTGTCCTTTATCGAGCCCATCTTTGCATGAAATGTTCCCTTGGTATCTCTAATTTTCTTGAAGAGATCTCTAGTCTTTCCCATTCTGTTCTTTTCCTCTATTTCTTTGCATTGATCACTGAAGAAGGTTTTCTTATCTCTTCTTGCTAATTTAGACTCATGTAAATAAAATATCCATAATGTCAGGTATACAGATGACACCACCTTTATGATTGAAATCAAAGAGGAACTAAAGAGACTCTTTATGGTGGTGAAATAGGAGATTGAAAAAATTGATTAAAAATTCAACATTCAAAAAACTAAAATCATGGTGTTTGGGCCCATCATTTCATGGTAGATAGATAGGGAAACAATGTAAACAGTTGCAGACTTCATTTTCTTGGACTCCAAAATCACTACAGCTTGTGACTGCAGCCATGAAGTCAGAGTGCTTGCTCCTTGGAAGAAAAGCTATGACAAACCTACACAGCCTATTAAAAAGCAGAAACATTACTTTTCCAACAAAGGTCTGTATAGTCAAAACTATGGCTTTCCCAGTTGTCATGTATAGATGTGAGAGTTGGACCATAAAGAAGGCTGAGTGCCAAAGAAGTGATGCTTTCAAACTGTGCTGGAGCAGACTCTTGAGTGCCCCTTGGATTGCAACTGAGATAGAAATTGTTAGACAGTCAGTGTAGGACTCTGAGACCTCGGTCTTATTTGAAATAAACATCTCATTTTATTAGCTTAAAGCTATACACTTTGTCCCAAATTTCTGGAATGTGTCCTTGATCTGATAAACTATTTTCACTCAGATCCAGGGAAGAACAGTAACTGACTTCTGTTCCACATGCCTCTGGGAAATACAACTGTTGATCATTAAACTTAAGTCCTAATATTTGGTCCATTGTAAAGTGACCAGTGAAAGTGAAGGTTTTAGTTGTTCAGCCATGTCCTACTGTTTGTGAGCCCATGGACTATAGCCTGCCAGACTCCTGTGTCCATGGAATTCTCCAGGCAAGAATACTGGAGTGGGTTTCCATTTCCTTCTCTAGGGGAACTTCTGACTCAGAGATGGAACCCGAACTCTGATCCCCTGCATTATAGCCAGATTCTTTATTGTTTGAGCCACCTAGGGAATCCCACAAAATGACCAGGGGGCATGAAAAAGGGTGGCAAATTAATCTGAGGATCAAGGAAATCCATAAAGATGATGTTGAACACTTTGATCTTTAAACTGATTGATTATAAATGAAATATTTTAAGGACAGGAACCAATCAAAAATGTAGAGATTAAGGATATACAAACTATTGCAAATCCCACATTTGGGGCGTTGCTTACCCCCTCTCAGTGTCTATGCTGAGAGCTTTGTCCTTTCCTCTTCTCTAATGTATCCTATTCGCTTGCTATGTTTGTGTGTATGTGGACTCCATTCTTTGGCTCTACAAACAAGAACTCAGATTCTCATTTCACTAGGAGATTAAACCATTTAATCTTTGAGGAAATCAACCCTCAATATTAATTGGAAGGACTGATGCTGAAGCTGAAGCTCCAATACTTTGGCCACCTGATGTGAAGAGCCAAATTATTGAAAGGACCCTGAAGCTGGGTAAGATTGAGGGCAGAAGGACAAAGATGAAATGGGAATTGAATGAATAAACTTCATGAACACACCAACACTTATGGTAGCAAGAGAACAGGATTCATTAAACAGAGGAAAATACAAAGCTTTCAGCATAGACACTGAGAGGCGGTAAAGAGCACCCCAAAGTGGGATTTACAGTAGTTTTTTATATCCTTAATCTCTACATTTTTGGTTGGCTCTTGCCCTTAAAATATGTCACTTTTAACCAATCAGTTTAAAGGTCAAAATGTTTAAATTAATGTCTTTATGGTTTCTTTTGATCCTCAGATTAATTTGCCTACTTTTTCATGTCCTCAGGCCATTTTACAATGAACCAGATATATGGACTTAAAATTAGTGATCACTAGTTTTTTTTTCCCTCATGCCTGTGGACCAGAAGTTAATTGCTGCCCTTCCCTGGATCTGAGTCCTGATAATTTTTCAGGCGAAGGACACATTCCAGTTATTTGGGACAAAAGGGTATAGCTTTAGGCTAATGGAGTAAATTACTTATTGCAAACAAGACTGAGGTTTGAGTCCTACACTGACTGCCTAGCATTTCTACCTCAAGGAGACTACTGAGGATGAGACGGTTGGATGGCATCACCAACTCAATGGTCATGAGTTTGACCAAGCTTCAGGAGAAGGACAGAGAAGCCTGGCATGCTGCAGTCCATGGGGTGGCAAAGAGTTGGACATGACTGAGTGACTGAACAACAATTTTCACACAATCGAATACACACAGAACAATTTCAGCAATTCACAAGTTTAGTTGTTGCCTTTGTAGTAAATCCCATGATTTTGTTGTGAAAATCTTGTTTCTCTGTGCACCAATGCCAAATAGATATACTGAGACAGTTATGGAGGAGAAGGAAAGAGTAGCTTAACACAGTAGGTTAATACCTCAAGAACTGTGCCCCACTCCCTGGTGAATAAGGAGAGGTTATATGCTCAAACAAGTATATGTAAAAATGTTCAAGGCAGTAACGGTCTTAGGTTCTTCTCTTCTTCCTACTGAAAAGTTTTAAAATATAGGGTTGCTGATAAGATCAGGGATTGTGCAGTCTCAGGTGGGCTGGTCTCCTCATCTTAATGAGCCTCTCTGGTCCCTTTAATCTTATCTTAGGTGCTTTCATGGCTGCTCTTCCCTTGATTAGCAACCTTTTCAAAACTCCTTTTTGGAACTCAAGGAAGGCCCTGGAGGTTGTAGTTTCTCTTACATGAAAAGGGGGACAAAAAGGCTTCTGTGCCCAGGACCTGCACAGGGCCCTGATCAGCATCAACTTCTACTCTACTTTGCCCCAGTAATGACTCATTCTGTTTTCTGTCCCTGTAGGTTTACCTCCAAGAATATCACAAAAATAGACTGTGAAAAGATATCATAAAAATAGACTGTGTGTGAATAAGTTAACTATTTTATTCTATCTTAGTTGAGTATAAAATATTTGAGATTAATCCATAATTAGTTGTTGCTGTTGTTCAGTTGCTAAGTCGTGTCTGACTCTTTGTGACCCCATGGACTGCAGCACACCAGGCCTGCCTGTCCATCACCAACTCCTGGAGTTCACTCAAACTCATGACCATTGAGTTAGTGATGCCATCCACCCATCTCATCCCCTGCTGTCCCTTTCTCTTCCTGCCCTCAATCTTTCCCTGCATCAGGGTCTTTTCAAATGAGTCAGTTCTTCACATCAGGTGGCCAAATTATTGAAGCTTCAGATTCAACATCAGTCCTTCCAATGAACACCCAGGACTAATCTCCTTTAGGATGGACTAGTTGGATCTCCTTGCAGTCCAAGGGATGCTCAAAGTCTTCTCCAACATCACAGTTCAAAAGCATCAATTCTTCTGTGCTCTATTCTCTTTATAGTCCAATTCTCACATCCATACATGACTACTGGGAAAACTATAGCCTTGACTAGAAAGATCTTTGTCAGCAAAATTATCTACCTGCTCCTTCTATTTTTAAGTATGAATACACGAAAAATGATTAATCTATTTATTTGTTCAAAAGCACTAGGATTTCCACATTTTTGGTCTTGAATAAAAGCTATATCAGTGTTTGAATAAAGGGTTGCATATATATATTAATATTCATACATATTTAATTAATACTTAGGAGTGATATTGCAGGAACATGTAGTAAGCACACGAAAAATGATTGATCTATTTATTTGTTCAAAAGCACTAGGATTTCCACATTTTTGGTCTTGAATAAAAGCTATATCAGTGTTTGAATAAAGGGTTGCATATATATATTAATATTCATACATATTTAATTAATACTTAGGAGTGATATTGCAGGAACATGTAGTAAGCAGATATTTTCTTGTTAAGAAATGGACAAACTGGACTTCCTTGGCAGTGCAAAGGGTAAGAATCTGCCTGCTGGTGGAAGGGACATGGGTTTGATCCCTGGCCCAGGAAGATTCCACATAACTCAGAACAACTAAACCTGTGGGCCACATCTATTGAGCCTGAACTCTGTCTAGTGCCTTTAAGCCTCAACTACCAAGCCTGTGTGCACAACTACTGAGGTTCGCATGTCTAGAGCCTGTGCTATGCAACAGGAGAAGCCACAACAATGAGAAGTCCACAGTGCAACAGAGTAGCCCCCACTCTCCACAACTAGAGAAATCCTGAGCAAAGCAGTGCAGCCATAAATAAATAAAATTATTAAACTAAATGGACAAACTACTTTCTAAAGTGACTACACCACATTGAACTCCCTTCAACAATAACTAGGGATTTGATTCTTTCTCATCCTAACAAGCAATCATTATTTTCAGTTTTTTTTACATCAATGTAATGGATACAAACTCCTTACAGAGTTGAACAGAAGTGGTAAAAGCAGAAATCTTTTTAATTTTTTTCTGATCCACTGTCTGTTATAAGAAGTATTCTTAGTTTAGATAACCTTATCAGATTATAGATGTTTACTTTGATTCTTAATTGGTTTACAGATTTTATTATGGAAGTGTGTTGTGTTCAGTCATTTCAGTTGTGTCCGACTCTTTGGGACCCTATGGACTGTAGCCTGCCAGGCTCCTCTCTCCATGGGACTCTTCAGGCAAGAATACAGGAGTGAGTTTCTGATCTAGGGATTGAACTTGGGTTTCCTACATTGCAGGCAGATTCTTTACTGTTGAGCCACCAGGGAAGCCCCTATGAAAATGTGCTAAATATTCTCAAATGTTTCTTTTGCATCTATTAATCTATATTGGTTTTCTTTTTTTAAATGTTAATATGGTTAAGTAATTTGCTTTTTTTAATGGTTAACTTATTACGTATCATGTGTATCCAAGAAAAAGCCAACTTAATCATAATATATTTTATCTTTTAATATACTACTAGATTTAATGTGTTACTATTTTTGTTGAGGGTGTCTTAATCTATGTTCATAAAAATATTCATGTGTAGTTGTTGTTTTTCTTCCTCTCTCTGATTTTGGTATCAGGGTAATGCTGGTCTCATAAAATAAGTGTTCTCTTTTTTCTACATTATGAAAGGATTTGTGTAGAATTGTTGCAATTTTTCATTTAAATATTTGACTAAACTCACCATTGAAGCCATTTGCTGTGAAGTTGTTCTGTGGGAATATACATAACTAAGAATTCAAATTTTTAAAATAAATGTAGGGCTAGATAAAATAGATAAAAGATTATTTATTTATGAGTGAGAATATGCGTCCTTCAAAGGATTTGCCCATTTAATATAAACTGTCTAATTTACTGTCATAAAGTTGGGCATAATAGCTTCTTCATTTAATATTCATAACATCAGTAGTGATATTCTTTTATTTTGATATTGGAAATTTATGTTTACTGTCTTTTTTCTTCATCAATCTAGTTTTAGATTTATTAAAATTATTAATTGTAAAATTAACATAATTAAGATGTTAGCTAAGATATTGATTTGCAATCTTCTTTTCTAATATAAATATTTAACATTACAAATTTCTCTTTAAGGATTGCTTTAGTTGTAGTTCTCAAATTTGATATATTTTTTCTTTTCAGTTTCAATCATGCCTATATGTATGTAATTTTCATCACACACACACATGCCAAGGGACTTATTCTGGGAAGCAGAATTTATTATTTTCCTATACTGTTTCTCCCTACCTAAGAGTTGTTCCTCAGGTTCAGTGGTGGGGTTATCTCAGCATTCCTCTATCTCTTCATCATTGAAGACATTTTCTGCCTTCTAACAGTGGTGGGTCCTATACAAGAGATATTGTTCTGTTCCTTCCCTAGAAGGAACAGACCTCTAATAGTATTAGTAGTGTCCATGAACCCAGTACTCTTTCTCAGGTTTAGAGGATTTTACCTCCCTTTCTCTGAGCAACATGGTCCTTACCTAGGCCCTGGGAATGATACACTTGCTGCCCCTTCCCGGGTGGAGAAAGGTTTTAGCTCCTTTTGAGGGAAGAATCTGGACAATTAATTAAGGGTTCATACTCTTTCCACCATCAACTCCCACCATGTTTCAATCCCCCAAGTAGAATCTCCCTGATGTTTCTCTTTAGTATCTGGTAGACTATGGGAAATAGAATATATGAAAGTGTCTGGACTCCTCTTGTGTTTTTTCCCTCACCCCCCACCCCCCTCACAATCCCATAGTACTAATACTAGCCAGCATTAAGCCTTTTCCAACTTGTTAAAATTATATCTGATTTCTACCTACTTCTTTGTGTGGCAACTGGAACTTCTTTTTCCTACGTTCTGCAAATGTGTGGTGAAGTGCATGTGACAACTTACCTGGGGAAGAGGGGAGCTGCCTCTTTTTGTTTTGCTAAGTGCTTGGGTCACACTGAAATCTCAGCTCTCTGATGCATTTAAGAAATTTGTGTTTGTTTGTTTGTTTGTTTGTTTTTATCTGAACTATGTTTGAAGCACTTTCTAACTTTTGACCTCCTTTGCAGATGCTATTACTGTTGCCAAATAAAATCTTCACATTTAAATAACACACAGTAGCACATAATTTACATAAATTAAGTTTCTAAAATGGACATCTTTCTCTTTTCAAGTGCTGAGAATTACTGTGCATTCAATAAGGAAGTAAAAATAAAAACAGTTATGTGGTTGATTTGGATCAACTTTAAAAACAATCTAACTCTAGTTAATATTAATATTTCTTATTTACTGAATAGCCAAATTTTTGAAGTTTTTTTAAAAGAAGGAAGATTGTTTTAGAATTAACAATTATTGTGACGATACCTAGCATAAAGGTTAGTTCACAGGGAAAAAACTGGTTTAAAATTATGTAATTAAAACTCTAAAATGTCTTGTTGATTGGTCTCAGAAAAGTAATTTAACAGCCATTTTCTTTAATTTTCTCATCTGTGCAATGAGGTTGGTAATACTAAGTACCTTACTATTAAACTGTAAAAATTAAGTGAAATACTATAGACAAAGTGCTTAGCACAGTTACCAGCATATGTTAAACACTAGCTATACATTTATTAAATAAAGAAAAACTATACTTTATAATGAGTTGTCAACCCAAAGATAATATAGCCAGTTACTTTACCAACACTGTTTCATTATTTGGAAACAACTGAGGATTGAAATTCAGACAAATGAGATTTGGTGGATCTCAAGTCCAGAGAACAAAGCAAGTCCAGAGAACAAAAGTGAGGGACATACTTTTATTAGGATATAGGAGGAACCTGTGGATGGGGAGTGTGCTCTTTTGAACAAAGTTTCATTGGAGAAGAACAAAAATTACAAGTTGTGGTGGTTTCTTGTTGGGTGTAAACGGTCATTAGTGCAGGGAGGAATCTTCCTTCTTAAAAAAAAAAAAGAGGTAAATTTCCCATGTGATTAATGTCCTTCTTTGTACCAGAAGAAACTCTTATTTCTTATCTTCCTTTTTCCTGTTGGCTATGAAGGATGCAAAGTGGTATATATGTGAGAGAGCTTTCCTCTCAGAATTTCCCTACTGCATAAAAAATGAGATTTCTTATAAAGCCACATTCCACCCCTGTGTCAAGTTCTTTCCTCAAAAGCAATACTGATCAAGAGTCCGGTTTTCCAATTTAGAAGCTTTATTCATTGGTGCCAGGAAAAATCTTCACTGGTTGTCATGACCCATATTAGAGGAAAAGTGCCAACTGGAAACAATTGAGGTCATATTGGAGTAACAAAGAAGAGTAGGAAGGGGAACTTTTTCATTTTCCATCTAATGTGTATTCTCAGTAAGGTTGTAAGGTTCTAAACATTGGAGATCATCTCAAGTGCTAGTCTAACAGAACCCTATTGGTTATGTCTATTTTGCAAAGATTTGACAGGCAATAGGTACAAAGTTCAAAAATAATTATGCAAAGCAGAGTTAAAATATAAACACATATATGTATGTGTATATATGTATATATATACAACTTCTTATGATGATTTTAAAGCAGGAAGCTGTGTGTCCTGAAGGTAGCTAGCTAAATAGGTAAAAAGACCAGGGCTTATTAGGCGAATTTTGGTGTAATCAATGGGTTTGCTTTCTGATTGTTGATTGAGTGTTTCTCTCCCCAAAGGCGTTTATCCATGTATCATTGTTTAGTCATTAAGGTGTGTCCAAATACTTCTGCATTCCAGTCCCCTATGATAAAAAGGACAGCTTTTTGGGGTGTTGGTTCTAGAAGGTCTTGTAGGTCTTCATAGGTGTTCTTCATAGGTGTAGGTGTTCAGCTTCTTCCGGGTTACTGTTTGGAACATAGACTTGGATTACTCTGATATTGAATTGTTTGCGTTGGAAATGAACAGAGATCACTCTGTTGTTTTTGACATTGCACCCAAGTACTGCATTTTAGACTCTTTCATTGACTATGATGGCTGTTCCATTTCTTCTAAGGAATTCTTGCCCACAGTAGTAGATATAATGGTCATCTGAGTTAAATTTGCCCATTCTAGTCCATTTTAGTTCACTGATTCCTAAAATGTCTATGTTCACTCTTGCCATTTGCTGTTCAATCATTTCAAATTTACCTTGATTCATGGACCTAACATTCCAGATTCCTATGAAATAGTATTATTTACAGAATCGGACTTTGCTTCCATTACCAGTCACATCCACATCTAGGCATTGTTTTCACTTTGGCCCCGAATCTTCATTCTTTGTGAATGTCCAACTCTTTGTACCCCATGGACTGTAGCCTGTCAGTATCCTCTGTCCATGGAATTTCCCAAGCATGAGTACTGGTATGCATTAAATTACTTCAGTCTTGTCTGACTCTTTGGTGATCCTATGGACTGTAGCCTGCCAGGCTCCTCTGTCCATGGGATTCTCCAGGCAAGAATACTGGAGTGGGTTGCCATTTCATCCTCCAGTGGATCTTCCCGACCCAGGGATCAAAGCTGAGTCTCTTGCATCTCTTGCATTGGCAGGCAAGTTCTTTACCACTGGTGCCACGTGGGAAGCCCCAAAGTGATAGTGAAAGTTGCTCAGTCATGTCTGGCTCTTTGCAACCCCATGGACTATACAATCCATGGAACTGTCCAGGCCAAAATAGAGTGGGTAACCTTTCCCTTCTCCAGGGGATATATCCTACCCAGAGATCAGACCCAGGTCTTTAGCATTGCAGAGAGAGTATTTACCAGCTGAGACACAAGGGAAGCCCACACGAATACTGGAGGGGTGGCCATTTCCTACTCCACAGGATCTTCCAAATGCAGAGACTGAACTTCTGTATCCTGCATTAGTAGGCTGATTCTTCACCACTGAGCCACCAAGGAAGACATATCCATGTGTAATAGGTGGTATATAGGCTTACTAGGTGGCTCAGTGGTAAAGAATCTGCATGTCAATGTAGGAGACTTGAATTTGATCTATGGTTTGGGAAGATTCCCTGAAGGAGGAAATGGCAACCCACTCCAGCATTTCTGCTTGGAAAGACCTAGGGACAGAGTTGCCTGGTGAGCTATAATCCATTGGGTGGCAAGGAATCAGACAAGACTGATCAACTGAACATGCACACAACAGGGAATATATGTTATTATATACATTTCTCCTTGTTCAGCTAGTAGATAAAGACTATGTTATTGCCCTAAAATATTTTAGCCTTTAGGCAAACCATTCAACATCACAATAATCCAAGTCTATGCACCAAGTACCAGTGCCAAAGAAGCTGAAGTTGAACTGCTCCATGAAGACATATAAGACCTTCTAGAACTAACACCAAAAAAAGATGTCCTTTTCATAATAGAGGATTGGAAGACAAGAGTAGGAAGTCAAGAACTACCTGAACTAACAGGCAAGTTTGACCTTGGAATACAAAATGAAGCAGGGCAAAGGCTAAGAGTTTTGTTAAGAGAGCTCACTGGTCATAGTAAATGCCCTCTTCCAACAACACAAGAGATGGGTCTACACATGTACATCACAGGTTGTTCAACACTGAAAGCAGATTAATTATATTCTTTGCAGCTAAAGATGCAGGAATTCTATAGAGTAACCAACACAAGACCTGCGACTGACTGGATAAGATCATGAGCAACAAATTGCAAAATTTAGTCTTAAATTGAAGACAATAGGGAAAAATCATTGGCTTCACTTGTGGCTCAGCTGGTAAACAATCTCCCTGCAATGTGGGAGATCTGGGTTCTATCTCTGGGTTGGGAATATGCCCTAGAGAAGGGAAATGCTACCCACTCCAGTATTCTGGCCTAGAGAATTCCATGGATGGAACATTCCATGGGGTCATAGAGTTGAACACAACTGAGGGAGTTTCACTTTCACTTTTGAAGATAATAGGGAAAATCATTAGGCCACTCAAATATGACCTAAATCAAATCCTTTATATTACAAGTAGAAGTAACAAAAAGATTTAGATTTAAAAGACAGAATACCTGAAGAACTGAGTGGATGTTCATAACACTGTACAGGATGTGGTGACCAAAACCATATCCAAGGAAAAGAAACACAAGAAGGCAAAATGGTTGTTTAAGGAGACTTTACAAAGTGCTGGGAAAAGAAGAGAATTGAAACACAAAGGAAAAAAGGAACTATATACTCATACGAACAGTACCCCATGAACAGTATGAAAAGGCAAGAAGGTATGACACTGAAAGATTAACTCCCCAGGTCAGTAGGTGCCCAATATGCTACTGGAGATCAGTGGAAAAGAATGAAGAGATGGAATATGACACTGAAAGATGAACTCCTCAGGTCGGTAGGTACCCAATACGCTACTGGAGAAAAATGGAGAAATAACTCCAAAAGAATGAAGAGACAGAGCCAAAATAAAAAGAGCATCCAGTTGTGAATGTGATGGGTGATGGAATAAAGTCTGGTGCTGTAAAGAAAAATATTGCATAAGAATATTAGGCCCATGAATTAGGACCTAATTAGGTCCATGACTTAGGTCCAATTCTTTAGGTCCATGAATCAAGGCAGATTGGAAGCGGTCAAATAGATGGCAAGAGTGAACATCAACATTTTAGGAATCAATGAATTAAAATGGACTGGAAAGGGTAAATATAACTCAGATGACCATTATATCTACTACTGTGGGCAAGAATCCCTTAGAAGAAATGGAGTAGCCGTCATTAAAAAAAAAAAAAAAAAAAAAGAGAGAGAGAGAGAGTCTTAAATACAGTACTTGGATGCAATCTCAAAAATAACAGAAAGATCTCCATTCGATTCCAAGGCAAACCATTCAATATCACATTAATCCAAGTCTATGCCCCCAGCCAGTAATGCTGAAGAAGCAGAAGTTGATCAGTTCTATGAAGATCTAAAAGACCTTCTAAAACTAATACCTCCTAAAGTTCTCCTCTTATTTCTAGAGGACTGAAATGCAAAAGTAGGAAGTCAAGAAATACCTGGATGCTGCTGCTGCATCGCTTCAGTCTTGTTCGACTCTGTGAGATCCCATAGATGGCAGCCCACCAGGCTCCCCCGTCCCTGGGATTCTCCAGGCAAGAACACTGGAGTGGGTTGCCATTTCCTTCTCCAATGCATGAAAGTGAAAAGTGAAAGGGAAGTCACTCAGTCGTGTCCAACTCTAAGCGACCCCATGGACTGCAGCCTGTCAGGCTCCTCAATCCATGGGATTTTCTAGGCAAGAGTACTGAAGTGGGGTGCTATTGCCTTCTCCAAGAAATACCTGGAGTAACAGGCAAATTTGGCCTTAGAGTACAAAACAAAGCAGGTCAAAGGATAACAGAGTTTTGCTAAGAGAACACACTGGTCATAGCAAATACCCTCTTTCAACAACACAAGAGAAGACTCTGTACATGGACATCACCAGATGGTCAACACAAAAATCAGATCGATTATATTCTTTGCAGCCAAAGTTGGAGAAGCTCTATACAGTCAGGAAAAACAAGACCGAGACTTGACTGTGGCTTGGATCAAAAACTTCTTATTGCCAAATTCAGGCTTAAATTGAAGAAAGTAGGGAAAATCACTAGACCATTCAGGTATGGCCTAAATCAAATCCCTTACAATTATATAGTGGAAGTGAGAAATCGACTTTTCATTCCAATCTCAAAGAAGGGGTATGCCAAAGAATGTGCCTGCTACTGCACAATTCTGCTCATTTCACATGCTAGCAAGGTAATCCTCAAACGTTTCAAGCTAGGATCAAGAGTATGTGAACCAAGAACTTCCAGATGTACAATCAAGATTTAGAAGAGGTGGAGGAACCAGATATCAAATTTCTAGCATCAGCTGAATCATAGAAAAAGCAAGGAGATTCCACAAAAACATCTATTTCTGCTTCATTGAGTAGGCTAAATCCTTTGACTCTGTGGATCATAGCAAAATGTAGAAAATTCTTAAAGAGATGGGATTACCAGACCACCTTACCTGCCTTCTGAGAAACCTCAAGAAGCAACATTTCAAGAAGCAGATCAGTTCAGTTCAGTTCAGTCGCTCAGTCATGTCCAACTCTTTGTGACCCCATGAACCAAAGGATGTCAGGGCTCCTTGTCCATCACCAACTCCTGGAGTCCACACAAACCCATATCCATTGAGTTGGTGATTCCATCCAACCATCTCATCTTCTGCCATCCCCTTCTCCTGCCTTCAATCTTTCCCAACATCAGGGTCTTTTCAAATGAGTCAGCTCTTCACATCAGGTAGCCAAAGTATTGGAGTTTCAGCTTCAACATAAGTCCTTCCAATGAAAACCCAGGACTGATTTCATTGAGAATGGATTGGTTGGATCTCCATGCAGTCCAAGGGACTCTCCAGAGTCTTCTTCAACACCACAGTTCAAAAGCAACAATTCTTCAGTGCTCAGCTTTCTTTATAGTCCAACTCTCACATCCATACATGACGACTGGAAAAACCATAGCCTTGACTAGATGGATCTTTGTGGACAAAGTAATGTCTCTGATTTTTAATATGCTGTCTAGGTTGGTCATAACTTTCTTTTCAAGGAGTAAGCGTTTTTTAATTTCATGGCTGCAATTACCATCTCCAGTGATTTTGGAGCAGATCAAGAAGCAACAATTAGAACCAGAAATTGAAAAACAGACTAATTCCAAATTGGGAAAGGAGTATGCTAAGGCTATGTATTGTCATTATGCATATTTCTCTTTATGCAGAGTACATCATGTAAAGTGCCTGGCTGGATGAATCACAAGCTGAAATCAATATTTCTAGGAGAAATATCAACAACTTCAGATATACAGATGACAACACCCTAATGGCAGAAAGTGAAGAGGATCTAAAGAGCCTATAGAAAAAGGTGAAAGAGTGAAAAAGTTGGCTTAAAACTCAACATTCAAAAAACAATGATAGCTTGTCTCATCATCTCATGGCAAATAAATGGGAGAGAAATGTAAACAATGACAAATTTTATTTTCCTGAGTTTCAAAATCACCGTATATGATGACTGCAACCATGAAATTAAAAGAATTTTTTCTCTTTGGAAGAAAAACTGTGACAAATCTAGATAGCATGTTAAAATGAAGAGACATCACTTTGCTGACCAATGTTCCTACAGACAAAGCTATGATTTTTCCAATAGTCATGTAAGGGTTGGATGATAAAGAGGCTAAGCACCAAAGAAATGATTTTGAACCATAGTGTTGGTCAAAACTCATGAAATTTCCTTGGATATCATGGAGATCAAACCAGTCTATCCTAAAGGAAGTCAACTCTGAATGTTAATTGAAAGGATTGATGCCTAAGCACCAATACTCTGGCCACCTGATTTGATGCTGGGAAAGATTGTCAAGAGAAGTGGGTAATAGAGGATAAGATTATTGAATGGCATCACAAACTCAATGGACATGAGATTGAGCAACTCTGGGAAATCATGAAGGACAGGGAAGCCTGGCATACTGTAGTCAATGGATTTGCAAAGTGTTGGATATGACTGAGTGAGTGAACAACAACTTTAGCCTATGAGCCAGTTGATCACCTCTGGGTTGCTATTGCTTTGACTATGGAATCAGCTATTCTCCCAACATTAGAGAGGGATTTATGAAAATGGTTTCATTGGCATTTAATCCAATACAAAGGAGAAATCTTCTCCTTATGGAGGTAAATTCAGAGTCATGTATGCCTCCTGTATGTTTTCATTTAAGGTGGTTGTGGAGGCTTAACGGGGTCAACAAGTGACAAGCTTCAAAAGTTTTATTTTAGATATGGCATCAAGGAAATCCTGAGTGAAATTAGCAGTAGCACTTGGGATAAGTGAAAAAAAGCTCTTACATGATGAACTCAAACATCACCATTATCATGAATGGATTGAAGTTTTTGGTGACAAATTCAACAGTTAGATAAGTTTATCCCTATTGTGATAAATTAATAAATGTATTGTCTGTCCAAGAAAAGGAAGGGAAGGAACAGGTAAGAAGTAGCAACAGGAAAAAAGTATACAGGTGTGATCAGGCTACAATGGAAATATTTACTTTAGCTGTTGTCTGCTTCAGTTCCTGTTCAATTTGATTCTGGAGTCTCTAAGGTTTGTATAGGACAGGATATCAGATGGAGTCATCTTTAGCTATGAGATATGTACCCATCTCCACTCTCTGAAATTTGGCTGCCCTCTGGATAATAAGGAGGGTCTGGTATTGTTCCTTAAAAGGACATTTAAAGACAATCTTTGTTCTTATTGATTCCAAATCAGAAGGGTGGGAGAAATTGGAAATGTTATTTTGGAAATTGTCATCATATATTTGAGTGAAATAGAAGAGTTTAGATATCAGTTCTTACAGGTGTATAAAAAATACTTAAAGATAATTAACATGACCAGAAACTAGCATCTACTAAAGTGAAACATAATTTTGTCCTCTATAATTATCTCCTTCTTTTGTGAAAGATGATCATAGTAAAATAATTTGTTTATATTAAATTTGGCCTGATTTTCTGCATAAACACAGCAAGAATAGTGATTAACTGTATAAGCTCCAGATTATTTTGCTGAAAACTTGTAAACAAGGTCCTAGGCTAATCTTTCTAAGCCATTTCTAAAGCTTTTATGATCATATTTGACTATCTATATATCTCTTGAATATGACTATCCAGTCAAATCCTTGGTAATATATCTAATATTTCCAACTGTTTTTTGTTACAAGGAGTGATGACTCATTGAATCTGTGCAAATAACTATATTGCCATAAAAACAGAAATACACATTGAAAGCTTTTTAATTTGGAGGGATCAGGTAGGGAGAAAAAGCAAATGTTTCAACTTTGATTACAAAAGTATATCTTATCATATTGCTTATAGCTTTAAAGGGAAAGAAATATTTTCCTAAAATGTAGAAAAGCAAAACAATACAGACCTGTAATAAAATGTTACAAAATTATCCTTGTCAGTACATTTATTCCCCTATAATTAATATTTTCTTCAGTAGCAACTTTATAAATCCATCAGTTTTCTTTTAAAATTTTAGAAAAAAATTGTACTTAATTCTGTTATGATCTTAAACTAATAAAGCTGTATTCCAGAGTACATGTCAGAGTTCTTTCCATGAATCTCTCTGAAGATGAGACACTTTTCTAGGAACATTTTTGCAAGGCCTCAGAGTAAAAGAGTTATTTTCTATGAATGACAAAGCTAAGTTTAAAGATTTGATAAGAGTTTATTATCATGCAATAGACAAGCCAACTTGGTTATTCCCATGACACACAACATTTTCAGATAACAATTGGAATCGTGAATAATAATAGTGTGGTGTGTTACTCATGAAGTCATGTCCAACTCTTTTTGTGACCCCATAGACTGTAGCACACCAGGATCCTCTGTCCATGTAATTATCCAAGCAAGAATACTGGAGTGGGTGCCATTCCCTTCTGCAGGAGATCTTTGTGACCTAGTGATTGAACCACAGTGTCCCACAATGCAGGCAGATTCTTTACCATCTCAGCCACCAGGGAAGCCATATGAATGATAATATATGAGGACAGACTAGATTTCCAAGAATGCCATATAATTTAAGTCCTAAAACTTCCCACAAAATAAAGCATAACTCTCATCTTTTATGTTATGAACATTTCTCAAGTCAACAAGGACAAAATTACTCTTTTTTTTCTCCCTTACCGAAAATGCATTGCCATTCTTCATACCTTTTTTTAATTAAAAACTCAAGTTTGATCTTTCACATATAGTCATTGTTGTACATCATTTCTAATAGTTTTGTAAAGAGAACAGTTCTTTTCAAAATCAATTTTTTTTTTGGCCCTTCGACCCGGAGTTCGACACAGGAAACCGACTTCGGCCCGTTCCTCTCTGCGCGTGCGCGGGAGGTTTCGCGCGGCCTTATGGGAGTCGTAGTCCAGATCCTGCTCCCACCCACTGGAACTCCATTTCCCGTGGGGCCCCGGGGCAGCGAACTTCCGGCGTGAGTGCGGGTTGGCGCACGCGGCGGCGGTCCGGTTGACTTTGCGGAGCCATGGAGGGCGGCTTCGGCTCCGATTTCGGGGGCTCCGGCGGCGGGAAGCTGGACCCAGGGCTCATCATGGAGCAGGTGAAAGTGCAGATCGCCGTGGCCAACGCGCAGGAGCTGCTACAGGTCCGGGGCTGGCCGGGGGCGGGGTGGAGGGCTGCGGGATCCGCCGGGGCCGGTGTCGCAACTGAGGGCTCGCGTGTCCCCACAGAGAATGACGGACAAGTGCTTCCGGAAGTGTATCGGGAAGCCGGGGGGTTCCCTGGACAATTCGGAGCAGGTAAAACCAGGGGTGGCGGGGTCGCGGGCTGGACCCGGTGGGGTGGCCTCCGCGCGTGTGCTGACTTAATGAAGAGGCGTGGAGAGTATGCTGCGCGTGCGCAGTCCGCTACCGGGGCGGAGGGGCGGGCACCAGCCGCGGTCCAGACCTAAGCGGCTCGCCCATTCCTTCCCCAGAAGTGCATCGCCATGTGCATGGACCGCTACATGGACGCCTGGAATACCGTGTCACGTGCCTACAACTCGCGGCTGCAGCGGGAAAGAGCCAACATGTGACCGCGACGCGCCAGCAGACCAACCCCCCAACCCTTGCCCTACCCCCGGACCCATTTCCATAAACGCTGTTTGTGAGGCGGGGTCCTGCATGTGCGTACTGCCTACCAGAAGTTTATGAGGACGACATTGGTGCTGGGACCGTTGGGACTCTACCCGTCCTTTCCGCCTAGCCGCCCACCTGCTAGCCGCCTAGCCGCCCACCTGCTAGCCGGTGTAGCTTGGGTCTTGGTAGGGGCGGCCCTGGCTCCGGTGCCACCTCCCTTTGTGCGCCTGTAAACGGATTAAGTCGTATGGACCGTGGTGGGGCCTCAACCCGGCTTACACTGTCTGCCTGGGAGGAGGATGCTGGTTGACACATCACAAGCTTTATTCAGCAGCCAGAGAATGGAGAAGCTTGAACTAGTTCAGGTCTGAACTTGACAACCCCCTGGCGAGAGCGATTTAATTTTAAAGAGAGAAGTGAGGTCAGGGATGGGGAGCCATGTTTATTAGTTTACCTGGGAAGGGGCAGGGCTTTTTTGAGGGAGTGGGGGACCACCCCCTCTTTATCCTGTTTTGGTCTTTTAATGTATGGTACTGGCTGCTGGGAGACGTGTTGTTTAATATGTTCATACAGTAAAATCAACATGTAATGAGATGCAGGGTCTGTTGGAGTTTGGATTGCTGCCAACTTGGTCTCAGCTGGTTCCACTTGTTTTTCCGTGTGTGTGTGTGTGTGTGTGTGTGTGCGTAGAGGTGGCGTTTCCTTTTTTATCTCTGGACCCTTGAACTTAAAGGTTTATGTTAACTCTTGCTAAACGTGGGGAGGGGGTGTGGTTGGCAGGTTTTGAGCAAATTCCTGGCTTATCCCTGGCGACAAAGCCTCCCCTTTTCTTGTTACTGCTCCTCATTCTTGAGGGGCACTGGAGGACAAATGGTCTGACTTCTGAAGCCCAGGCTGTTTTTTGCTGAACAGATGGGTGTGGTTGTTCCCTAGTTGAGGGGGGCATAACTGTTCCCTGAGGAGCCTAAAATATGTGTGATGGCCACCAGGCTGCAGTCCCATGTACTTGCATCCTTGCATTCGAATCGTCCTGAAGTTTGATGACTTAAAGCTGTTCACTAACGGAAGTTGAGGAACCAATTAAGGAGGCCCGCCCAGAGATGAGCAGACAGATGATAGCAGTTAGTGGGTAGAGAAATGGAAAAAGCCAGGCTAAGCCAAGGAGGCCTCTGACCAAATGAAGCTTGGATTGGATGTTGGAGTGTGTTATATCTGTGTAACCACTGAGCTTGCTCATACCTGTGTTTTGTATTTACCTTGATCTGACCGGAATTATTGACACCCATGTAGCAGGTCTTAACCGTGCAGACTTCCCCTTCCTCAGGTAGGAGATAATCAAGGGGCAGCCTGTTGTCGAGAATATTTGCTACTGAGTCCAGAGAAGAATGGAGTCTTTGTAAGGCATCCGCCATATTTTTAGACAAGTTCTCTAGGGTCTGCGGGAGACTCTGGGGGGCTGCTAGTGAGAGGCGGATGACTGATCCCTCCTCCTGCCACAGTGAGTCCTGTTGCCCTTTGCTCTTGGGGCTGGGTGATGTCATGAATGGTTATATCTGGGTTGTGAGAACTTAGCTGGCCTGGTGTGCATTGTGCACAAATTGGGCTTTGTCTAAGCAAGGGTGAGCTGGGGACTTCCTTGGCAGTCCAGTGACTGGGACTCAACACTTTCACTGCAGGAGACTGGGGTTCAATCCCTGATTGGGGAACTAAGGTGCCACAAGCTTCAAGGCATGGTTTTAAAAAAAGGAGGTAATTTAAGGTCTGTGGCAGGTTCACTGGTTTATTGAGTGGGTGGCTCAATAACTTCTTTCTCAGGTGTAGGTGATGTCACTTTGGTATGGTGGCCTGTGGAGTCACGCCCTATAATTGTCAGAAAGAGTGGGTGGTCGAGATTACTTGGGAAGGTCCTGCCCATCTAGGGTCTGGGCTTCCCAGGTGTCTCAGCGGTAAAAGGATCCTCCTGGCAATGCAGGAGATGCAGGTTTGATCCCTGGGTCGAGGAGTTCCCCTGGATGAGGAAATGGCTACTGACTCCAGAATTCTTGCCTGGAAAATCACACAGAGAGAGGAGTCTGGCAGGATACAGCAGCACCTGGGGGGTCTAACTGGTCTTCTGAATTTCCAGCTTCCTGGGTTCTCAAACCCAGCCCCCAGGGAGGAAAGGATGTGAAGTGATGTCAGGGGAGGCAGTTCCAATCCCTGTAGGTGTGTACAGCTCTGACTCTCCTCTCTTAAGGTGTGTTTGAGTGCGTCCATCTCCCTGAGGTGGGTTTTGGAGCTGGGTCCTAGAGGAAGGGGCATCCCTCACATGCCCCCACGTGGACCCCACCTGTCTGTCCCTCGGGGGCTGTCCACGTTCTCACAAGTGCTCTAGGGGACAGAGAGCCAAGCCAGGTGAGTGTCTGGACCTGGTTTGGCTGAGTTTCTTTGGAGGGTTTGATTTGTTCTACTTTTCCCAACAATTGTGGTCTCCAAGTGGCATGAAAAGCCCACTTAATTCCTAGAGCGCTAAAGACTTCCATAGAAATTTGGGAAACAATGGCAGGCCTGTCGTGACTCTGGGTGGACTTGGGGAGCCCAAACCTAGGGGTTATTTCCTTGAGCAGAGTCTTGGAGAACTCCAGGGCAGTATCCGTTTGGGTGGGGCATGCCTCTATTCAGCTGGCGAGGGTGTCAGTGACAGTCAGCAAACATCTGACGTTTCCTTGTGTCCAGGGCATCCCTAGAAATCAGTCTGCCAGTCTTGACCTGGATGTGTGGCTCTATCCCACATGGGGGTCACTCCCTTGACCTTGCGGGGGGTGGGTGAGTGTTGGGCTTATTCCGGAGGCAGACAAAGTGAGCTTCGACTCCATTTAAGGAGACTGGAGAACAGGGATGGTCGTGGACTTGATGAGCCGCTGACATGGGGCCTCCTGACTGTGCTGTGTACTCAGGTGAGCTGCTCGGATGGCCTGCGGTGTGATGGCTGACAGGAGGAACAGCTGCCCGTGACCATTATCCATCCACCCAGGCATTCAGGGCTTTTAAGATAGCACCACCTGAAAGCCTGCTCCTTTTGTTCTGGGGTGTAGACGGGAGTACACCGAAGCCTGTGATCCCCTCTCTGCTTGTTCAGTGGCTGTGTCTGCCCTTTACTTCCCTTTGTTATTCCTGCATCTCCCTCTTGATTGCCTCTGTGGTGAGTGACCGCTGCCTCCACCGGCTTTAAAGTCAGTGTCACTGCAGACAGCTTGCCCTTTCCCCAACTCTAGTGCCCTGGCCTGTACGCAGAGCAGCCAAAGGGCAGAGCTTTAGCGTCCTCTGCTAGAGTGATGGACCCAGGGCATGCCCTCCCTCGTGTTTCCATCTTTTGTGAAGCTCCTCCCATGGGTGAAACACTTGGATTTTGCAGGTCCAGCCCCCCGGGGTGACCCTGTCCCATAACTTCCTCCCAATCGCGGGTTAACCTTGAACCTGGCTGAGGTTGCAGGCAGGCACGGTGACATTGCAGGGCCTCCGTCACCAGCAGGTCGTCTAGAAGTGCAGCTTGGGTTCCACCCTGTCTGCCCCCCGCCCCTTTCCTTATGAAGGGCTGGACATGGTCGGGGTGGGGAGGCTCCAGATGGTCAGGAGCTGTCAGAGGTTAATCCTCACCTCTCTGAGGAGCCGAGAATTAACAGCTACAGCCTGTGAGCACAGGGCAGTCCTTCAGAACTTTGGTCCAGTTGTTCAAAATAGGCTGCAGCCTGAGTCAGAGGCCCCAGGTTTGGGGAGGCTCTCCTGGTCCTGGTGTGTGTGTGTGTGTGTCTCTCTCTCCTGGTGAGTTCTTCCGTGTGTGTGTGTGTGTGTGTGTGTACTTGCATGTGAATGGAGCTGTGAATGGGTCCTGGTGAGTTCTTCCATGAGTGCGTGTGGCTCTCCTGGTGCGTTCTTCCGTGTGTGTGTGTGTGTGTGTGTGTGTGCATGCATGTGAGTGGAGCTGTGAATGGTTCCCATGAAGCTAATGCGGGGACGTTCCAGGAGCACTTGGTCACAGTCAGGGGTCCACTCTAAAGGGTCAGGCTCCTTCACTTTTTAAAAAATTGTTGTTTCTTTTTGGCTGTGCTGGGCCTTCGTTGCTGCGTGGGCTTTTCTCTAGTTGGGCAGAGCGGGGACTTCCCTCCAGTTGCAGTGCAGGGGTGTCTCCTTGCACTTGCTCTTTTGTCGCGGGGCATGGACTCCAGAGGGCGTGTGCTTCGGTAGCTGCGGCCCCTGGGCGTGGTGGCTGTGGTGCAGGGGCTTAGTTGCTCTGTGGCCTGTGGGGCCTTCCCCAGACCAGGGATCCATCCCACGTTTCCTGCATTGACAAGCGGATTCTTTACCAGTGAGCCCCCAAGGAAGCCTGGTCCTTCCCTTTTTTTTTTTTTTTTTAAAGGTTTATTTTTGAGACATTAACATTTCTTTCTCATATTAACGTCTTTGCAGTCTGGTGTGTGTTTTGTGCTCAGCTGTGTCCAACTCTGTGACCCCATGGACTGTAGCCAGCCAGGCTCCTCTGTCCATGGAATTCTCAGGCCAAGAATACTAGAGTGTGTTGCCACTTGTTCTCCATGGCCCCTCACTTTTAATTGTTCATACCAGGGCTTAGTAATCTAAGCAAAAGTTAGGGATCCCTATACAACAGAACCCGGCCATCCCCAGGAAACCCCAGAGCTGCTTTCTTGTACTGGGGGTGCCCTCTGACAAGGCCCTTCTCTCCTCTCCCTCGACTGTGCCCTGGGCCCCTCTGCTATGATGAGCCCTCAAGGCTCTGCCTGCTGGGGGAGGGTTGCGTTTTCTCCTTTGAAACTTGAGGTCCTCTCTCAGCCAGGGGATTTACAATGTTAACTGTGCTGTTGCAGACAGCTCTCTGATGGACTGGCAGAATGTCATCCACTCGTCGGGTGGCACTAGTGATAAAGAACACATCTGCCAGTGCAGGAGACACGAGACTCGGCGTGGGGTCATGCCTGGGTGGGGCAGATCCCTGGAGGAGGGGATGGCAACCCACTCCAGTCTTCCGGAGCATCCCATGGACAGGAGCCTGGCGGGCTACAGCCATAGCGTCGCAGAGTTGGACGCTCCTGAAGCGATGTAGCACACACACACCACTCACTGGAGAATAATTCCTGCTCTAACTTGAGGTCCCTACGATCCTCAGCTTGTTGCTGTTTAGTCACTAAGTCATATGCAACTCTTTGCGACCCCAGGGACTGCAGCACGCCAGACTTCCCTGTCCTTCACTGTCTCTCAGAGTTTGCTTAAACTCGTGTCCATCCACCCATTTCATCCTCTGTCGTCCCCTTCTCCTCCTGCCCTCAGTCTTTCCCAGCATCAGGGTCTTTTCCACATGAGTCAGTTCTTCGAATCAGGTGGCCAAAATGTTGGAGCTTCAGCATCAGTCCTTCCAATGATTATTCAGGGTTGATTTCCTTTAGGATTGACTGCTTTGATCTCGGGACCATACAGAGGGACTAACCCCCTCGAGATTAATCAGGCCATTGTTCTTGAAACGGCTTTCCCCAGTGGCCCAGTGATTAGTACTCTTCACTTCCAATGCACGGGGTAGGGGTTTGATCCCTGGTGGGGGAACTAAGATCCCACATGCTGCTCAGTGTCCCCCCCAAAAAAAAATTATTCTTGGCAAAGGGCAGGAGCACTACGGTGACAACAGAAGCAAGTCCACAGTCAAAGGTGTTTCAGTGTTGAGGTGTTTGTCTTGGAGATAAGCCATAGCCTCCAGCTTCTACAGTATGTCTTTCAGTGTTAGAGAAAGCAGGTGTTCCAGGACACACAAGAGTGAGATGACCCTCCCGAGTCACACTCAGGAGCCCTGTGCCTGCAGCTTCCCCTCCACTCCCATCATTCTGCATTTATCTTCACTCATTCTGTCCTGTCAAGTGTTCAAGACAGAGTGGGGCCCCATGTCCACTAGAAAGTCCACCATTTTACCCCCGTGGTCAGACAGCCAAGGCTCCTCCAAGGAGCTCCTGGACACCATCAGTCCTCTTCTTGAATGTGTGCAACCGGCAAGGATGAACCAGGTTGCAGTGGTCCCCTGGGCTGGCTTCGACATTTGGGTCATCCCCTTCCGGCGGCCCTGCTGCAGGCCTTGTGCACAATGACTGGCTTTGAGTTCTGCTCCCACTGTGGTCTTTGGAAGCCAGGGCGACTCATTGATATCACATAGTCCCTTTTAGGGGGCCAAATCGCTGAAGCCAGCTTACTGGCTGTTGGTTCTGCTCGTCTGTCTTCCTTGGCATCTGCCTCCAGATCCCAGTTGTTGAACATCCTAAATGCTGATTGCACCCCCGGGAAGTGGGCATGGGGGATCCTGTCCAGCTTCTGTAATGTTCTAATGTCTTGGACACTCTGGAAAGTGAAATGGGACTTTGCACATTATTGACCAAGGGGTTTTTGCAGAAACTAACGTCTGTGGCCAGTGATTTGTTATGTAAGTGAATACTGAAACGTCTCCAGTCAATAATGTTCGGGTAATGAAAGATGCATTCATCCACCTGTGGTCAGTAAGTTGTTAAGAATGGCCTGCCCATCCTCTGACCCCAGGTTCACGTTCATGTACACACAAAGGCATTCCCTGAGGCATTCCAGGAACCCTACAAATCACATCCCCGAGAGTGAGGTGCTGCTGGCCGTCTTCCTCTCGATGGTCCTACTTGGGGTCTGTGTTGGAAACAGCCTGAATTCCAGGCTGGTATGGGCTTCCCTGGTTGCTCAGACAGTAAAGAATCCGCCTGCAGTGCAGGAGACCTGGGTTTAATCCCTGGGTCAGGAAGATTTCCCTGGAGAAGGAAATGGCAGTCCACTTCAGTATACTTGCCTGGGAAATCCCACGGACAGAGGAGCCTGGCGGGCTATAGTCCACGGGGTCGTAAAGAGTCAGACACAATTAAGCGACTAACAAACCACAGAGCATGTCCAGGATGACTTTGATGGGTCTTATCAGCTTCCTCCTTTGTATTAATCATGCCTTTTCTTCCCCAGGAGAATAAAATGTTCACCGAGTGGGGAAACAGGTTTGGAATATTCCCTGGACTAAATTAAGAAGGACTCTCTTAGGGTCCCCTGCAAACCCCTGCATCTGTCCTTTCAGTCCTGTAGATCTGAGAGAAGAGGGCTCCATACACAGCAGTCACACTGCTCCCTCCGTTGGGGACCCCCCAGGGGGGAGTTGCCTACTGAGCCCAGAGGTGCGTGTGCCATGGACTGATCCTCCTAGGAGGTGTGGAGAGATGGGGGTTGGAGAGAGTAGAAGGCCTGGGAACCAGGAGAGGTGGGATCGATGACTCAGGAGTCCTGGGTGAGCTGGCGGAAGGGGGACACAGCCCTTGGTTGGGGAGGAGGCCATGAGGAGCCTCAGGCTGGGGCCCCAATACCAGGAGGGAGGTTAGAAGTAACCCCACATTTCATGCATAGCACAGTGAAACTGGAATAAGGTCTTGGCCCATGTTCTTCAGATGCTGGCGGTAGAGATGCAGTTGGGAAATGGTGTTAGGATTTAGAGCGTGGTTGGGCAGCTCTCTCCCTCCGCTGGTTTATACTGGGGCCAGGTGACAGTTCAAAAGATCCTGAGCTCTCTATTAGAGGCGGTGATGTCCAGCTATGGAGGGTGCACCCCAGGGGCAGGTCTGCCTGGCTAGCAGCTTGGTCACACACACATGCACACACAGCCTCCCAGGAGCCCTTGCTTCTAGTCTGTCTCCAGCTCCCCGGGGCCTTGCTGGCTAGCTGGTGATGCGGCACCCACCACGTCCAGCACCCAGCATGTGGTCTAGGTCTCTGGCTGAAATCTGACCCAGTCCTCGTGGGGCTGGGAGCAGAGTTGCTGTGGGAGAGGGCTGAGGTGGTAAGGTCCCCTCTGATGTCAGCGACTGGAAGTTTCCAGTCCCACTGGACATGGCCCCAGTCTGCAGCGGGCAGCAGCCTTGCTGTAGGTGTGCTGGGGGTGGAGATATTCTTCACCTGGGGAGCGCTCTGCTGGATCCTCGGCTCCTCTTAGATCTCAGGATGAATTCAGTGGCCCGAGGGGTTCAGAGCTGCCCGGTGGTTCAGCTGGTCTTGTCCCCTGTGTGTCAGTGAGTAAGCCCTGAGTTACAGGAGGGAGTGGACCCCACGTTGCCTGCCAGTTTGTAACCAAACTAAGTGGTGTGGACCCTGGTCTCCCAACCACAGCTCTCTGCTTCAGGGGAGGTTCTTTCTCTTCAGGTTCCGGTAGGCGAATAAGGAGACCGAAGCTGAGATGGACACAGCAGCTTTATTCAGTGACCAGAGAACGGGGGATCAGGAGCTTAGTTCACTGTAAACTTCTTGCCCACGTGGCCAAAGGGATTTAAAGGGAGGGGGAGAGAGGCTGACATTGGGGAGGCATGCGCACTAGTCTCCTGGGACAGGGGCAGGGCTTTTCCAAGGGGAGGCATGTGCTCTAGTCTCCCCGGACAGGGGGGCAGGACTTTTCCGAGGGGGGCACCCTGGTTGCCCTTTTTTGTCCCTAATACCTGGTCCTGGCTGCTGGTGGGTGTGTCATCTAATATGCTGATGTAAAGTGGGCATCCAGTGAGACTCGGTCTGGTGGAGGTGCCATTTGTTACCGTGTGTGTGTGTAGCTTTGTTTCTTATCTCAGGACCCTTTAACTTACAGATTGTGTTCACTCCTGCTGAAGGTGGGGGACTCAGGGTTGGGAGCAGGGACCTTCCTCAGGGTGGGCGCTGGAGGGGTGAGAGCAAAGACCCAGGGCAGCTCTGGCACTGCGCCCAGGTCAGGCGGCCACATGCCTGAGCATAGAATCGGGGTTTGGACCTGTGGTTGTGGCCAGGCTCCTTCTGTTCTCTGACTTCTGGAGACAGATCGCTGAGGGAGGGAGGGTATGTGGGGGGGACCCTGTGTGTCTTCCCTGCTGGGGTCTCTGTGAGGACTGGTGTCAGCACCCCTCCCCTTCTTTCCCGAGTGACCCTGGGCTCCCAGGTGACAGAGTGCTGCTCATGTAAAGGGGAGCCTGCAGACAAGGCTGCCCAGAGGCTGAGGGTGGGCCTCTCCCTGGAAGTCCCCCCATCCCTCCCCCTCTAGCCCTGTGTGAGGGGCGGGCAGTTGGTCATTGCTGTGACACGGAGGTGCCGAGCCAGCAGGCTACAGACGAGGGGCTGTTTTTATTGGAACAAAATATGCAATTCAACTGTACCCCCCGTTACCTGTCTCTTATACACATCTAGATGTGTATAAGAGACAGCCCCTCCTCGTCTCTGATCCACGTCTGGGCAGCCACGCGGTGGTCACTCCTGGATGTTCTGCCCGATCCAGCCTCTGACAGCAGCCACCCGGGTGTACACGCCCGGGAACTGGGGCCGCCCGCAGCCGTAACCCCAGCTGGTGACCCCAGTTAGCACCCAGCGGCCGGAGGGCTCCCTGCAGGCCAGGGGTCCCCCCGCGTCACCCTGAGGAGGGGAGAGAGGAAAGGTACTCAGAGCGGGCAGTACTTCCCCTCCAGCAGCCAAGGGTGGGCTGGCCTGACCTGCGTGACCCCAGGTAAGTCGTAGTGTTCGCCCCTGGGAGAGCCTCACTGCCATCTGAGAAATGGGTTCAGTGCTCAGGTGAGCTTTCATCCGGCTGGCAGACACTGGTGGACACCTGCCTGGTGCGCCTGGAGAGGACATGGCCTCTGCTCCGCTGCTCCCGACCCCTCTACCTGGCTGGGGGAGGATGTGGTGGGGTGGAACCTGGTTCTTCAGGGGTGTCCACCAAGGCAGGGTTCAGTGGAAACTCCAGGAGAGCCGAAAGGTGCTGTTTGAGGAAGTGCACCGAAGGCGGGGAGCAGCTGAGGGGCTTTGCGTCCTCAGGGTGTGGCCCCGGGGAGCCCCGGTTCAGTTGCACAGTCACTCACCGAGCAGCTGTCCACGCCTCCCTGCGGGAACCCAGCGCACAGCATGCGACTGCTGATCTGTACCGGGTAGAAGCGGCGGCAGGTCTGCTCGCTGAGGAGGCGCACGGCCGCCTTCTGCAGCTGCCTGGCCATCGAGCCTGCAGGCGAGCGGCAAGACGGGACTCGGTAAGGCTGTGTGCCCGCTCGCTACCACAGGGATCCCCAGTGCGGGTCTGGGCGGGCTCCTTCCCCCCGGGAGGGGCGGCTGCGCCTACCTCCCTCGCGCACGGAGCCCCAGCCTGTGATGACGCAGCGCGCGCCGTCGGGGGGCCGCGGGGCGGGCTCAGGCAGGCAGATGGGCCGCACCAGGCGGCTGCGGCGTACTGGCCCCACCAGCTCGAGCAGTGCCACGTCGTAGTCGAGCGTGTAGAGGTTGTAGAAGGGGTGCTTGTGGATGCGCGCCACACGCTCCAGCTGCCCGTCAGCGCCACTCAGGAACGGCGTGCCCAGGAAGGCTGCCCACTGCTTGGGGTCCCCGTAGCTGTGGGATGCAAAGGATAGGCGTCCGCCCGGGTCCCCACGCCCCTGCCCTGCCGGGGACTCCCCTGCACCCGTGGCCGGCACCTGACCTCAGCTAAGTGTTCCTTTTCCCTAGAATTGGGGGTGGGGGGAAGAAGAGGGGCCACCAGGCATTGGGGTGACACTACACGCTGTGTCCATTTCCACCCAATGCTGGGGCTCTCATGGCTGGAGAACCCGCTGTCCCACCTCCCAACCGCTCCGACCTCGGCACTGTGAGGCGCATCCTGAGATGGGTGTTACCATGGAAGGCAGGAACCCTGGCCGGGCCCTCTCCTGGGCACCCTGCCAGGAAGGGGAACCTCTCACCTTGGAGGGCCTTTAGGGTGGTGCCGGTCCAAGCCAGTTGGGCTGGGGATGAAAGTGTTTCACTGCCCCCAGAGATCTGGCCGGAGGCCCCCCGCACCTCCGCATTTGGTGGGGGCTGGACTCACCCCTTGCAGCCAGGTTTGGGGTGGTGGGTAGGCAGGAAGGTTTGCGCGAAGGAGGGGCCTGGGGCTGTGGGTGTGGGGAAAGGCCGATCCAGGTGAAGGCGGAGGCGCCAGGCTCCGAATTTTCAGGGGCTGCGATTGGTGAACTACCAACGTGGGCCGGGACCTTCGGGACTCACACGTCGAAGCAGTGCGCCGCCGACAGCAGCCACCTCTCCGCCACCAGCACAGCCCCGCAGCGATGCTCCCGCCGCCGCAGCCACAGGCTCACCTGCCACGGCCACTCCCCGCGGCCCGCAGCGCTGCCGCCCACGATCCGGGTCAGCGCCGCAGCCGGCGCCAGGCCGCAGTCTGAGGGAGAGGCAGGTGCTCGCTGCTCGGAGGGCCCGCGCCTCCCCCATGCCAACTGTCCCGCCCCACCATGGAGCCCTGCCTGGCTGTGCTAGGGGGGAGGAGTGCGGTGGGAGACCCACCTCAGGAAAACGCCCTACCCACGGGACACTGGGCCTGGTCCTACCAGCGCCTCTTCTGGTCTCAGAAGTTTGAAATGCATGTTTCCTGTACCCTTAGCCTTGGCGCCGCACCTCCGCAGCTAGGGCTCCCTGCCAGGATCTCCTCCCATCCCGACTCCTCCCAGGCAGCCTTCAGTCCCCAGGAGTCCAGTTCCCTGCTGCTCCCAAGCCCTCGCACACCCTGCGGCTTCCCAGGAGGCCCTGCCTGGCTTCCTGGATGCCGGCAATGGGCTGTTTACCCGAGTCCCAGTGACCTGGTGTCCTTCCCAGAGTGTCCCCTATCCTGTGGACCCCCCACCCCAGCACCAGGTGCACCCTCAGAACAAGAGAGTAGGAAGAAATGGGTGGTTGCAAGGGATGCTGCAGGCCCGGGCCCCCCCCACCAGCTGAAGGGACACTCAGGCTACACATCTGATCCTGCCCCCACCGCCCAGCTGTTTCCCCTGCCCCCTCAGCAAATAGAGGCTGCAGGGAGCAGGGGGGCTCAGTGCCCACACCTGGAGGTGGCGACAGAGGGGGCCACCACCTTGGCCCACCTGACCCCACTGCAGCTTGCCCGGGACCAGGAGGCCTGGAGAATTCGGCCGAAGCTGCACCGCTCTCCTGGAAACACTACCCCCACGTGGAACAAAATGTGCCATTTCAGGGCTCCCTCCACCTCCCGGCCCCATGGTAGGAACTGTAGCTATTGGAAAATTTCATAAGCGTCACCGGGCTGGAGACCAGACCCAGCCGCAGAGTTAACAGGACGCAGTGTTTTTCTGAGGGCACACTGCGGCTCTGCAGTGCCAACGCCCTCCTCTGAGCAGCCTGCGGGGGTCGCAGCCAGCAGAGGTCCCCTTGGATCCAGAGGAGTCAGAGACTCTGACCTGATTTGCAGGGGCTCTGGGCTCAACGTCCCACCTGCGTCTTAAGCTTGTGGTCCCTGAGTGGGGGCCAGGAGGCACGGGGTGCAGATACCCCCACCACATACACACACACGTGGTCTGCTTGGCTCTGGGCTCACTCCAGCATGCCCAGCACCCGCTCTGTCCCCACACCCCACGGTGCTGGCCTCTCCTCTGGTGAGTCTCCCCATGGTTCTCTGGGGTGTGTCTGCCTTGTAGTGAGTCCATAAACCTGACTTTGTGGGTGCAGGTCTGCGTCTGGGGACTCAAGCCGCCTGGGCTCTGTGAATGTGGGGGGTGGCAGAGGTGGGGACAGGCCCCATTTTCCCCCAAAGCCTGGGACACTGCCGCTGGCGTCTGGTTCATCCATAGAAAATTGCCTATGGTTGATGGGGCTTTTATTTTTGACCCACAAACACAGCAGTTTCATGTTTCTGATTAATATTTAATAATGTCCCAGACACAAGCTCAGGGCCATGTTCTCTGTCATGACATCTTCAGCCACTTACTGCCAAGTTGTCCCCATTTAGACCCTACCGGGAGCCTGTGGGACTAGCCATTAACACGTGCATCTGCAGAGTCAGGGTCCACGATGGGCTGACTTCTTTCCCCTCCGAAATTCCGAAGTGGAAGCCCTGACCCCCAGAATGAAACTCTTCAGAGATGATTACAGTAAAATGAGGTTATTAATAATAGGGTGGGCCCTAATCTGGTACGACTGGGGTCCTTATAATAGGGGATCAGGACACAGACACCTACAGAGGGGAGGCCACCTGAGGACGGGGGAGAAGGCAGCCACCTGCCCACACTGCCATCTGACTCCAGCTTTCAGCACCAGGAGACGACAAACATTTTAGGCCCCCAGCTGGGCCGCGGTGACGCAGCCCCACGACAGACACAATAACCCGCCACCCACACGCGCCACTCCGTCTCGCCAGGTACCTGGTAGCTGGGTGCCCACCGTGGTCTTCGGAGTGGGGGTCAGTGGTGTCTGGCCCCTCGGAGTGGAGGTCACAGCAGCGGTGGTCCTGTCGGCAGGTTGACTGGTCACCCTCCTGGTGGCCCGGGGAGTGGGTGTGCTGGCCGTGACTCCCGGGACTGTGAGGCCTGCTGTCATCCTGGTGGCGTGACTGCTGGTGGGCATCCTCGTGGTGGGCAGCGGGGCTGTGGGGAGCGAGTGGGAGGACATGGTGGCCAGGATCCAGCCCTTGAGCCGGGTGATGCGGGTGTACACGCCCGGCTTCTTGACCTGTGCACAGCCGATGCCCCAGCTCACGATCCCAGCCAGATAAAACACACCGGGTGTCTCCTCACAGGCCAGGGGTCCCCCAGAGTCACCCTGGAAAGGAAGGACAAAGGGCTGGCTGAGCACCCAGCATCCTCACTGTGGAGGTGCTTCCAGGCCCTCCCACATGCCCATGAGTGGGAGGGGCTCCTCAGTGGAGCCAGCCTCATACCCACACAGGGCTGCGGGACCTTGTGTGGCCTGGAGCAGGTCACCCCTCTGGGCTGAGAGGGCTCTCACTTTTGCCTTGGCAACAAAACATCAGAAAACTCTGAAGAAAAAACAGCTCTCCTAAGGAATAATATAAAGTGGGAAAAAGAGGCAAGTGGTGCTGGGAAAGCTGGACAACCACATGTAAATCAATGAAGTTAGAATTTCACTCCTCACTCCCTACACAAAAATAAATTGAAAATGGCTTAAAGACTTAAGTGTAAGACATGAAACCATAAAACTCCTAGAAGAGTTAACATAAGCAAAATGTAAACCTTTCCAATGTTTTCTCAGGTCAATCTCCCAAGGCAAGAGAAATAAAAGCAAAATTAAACAAATGGGATCTAATCACACTTAACAAGCTTTTGCACAGCGAAGCATAAAATGAAAAACAACCTCAGAATGGGAGAGAATATTTGCAAGCAATGCAACTGCCATGGGCTTAATCTCCAAAATACACAAACTCAGTACTACAGAATAACCCCATCAAAAAATGGGCAGAACACCTAAATAGACATTTGCCCAAAGAAGACAAATGGCCAATAATAACATGAAAAGATGTTCAACATCACTAAGTACTAGAGAAATGGAAATCAAAACTACAATGGAAAAAAAAAAAAAAAAAAAAAAAAAGAAAGAAACAAGTATCACCTCACACTAGTCAGGATGGCCATCATATTTTTTAAAAAATCTACAGATAATAACATGCTGGAAAGGATGTGGAGAAAAGGAAACCTTCTTACACTGTTGCTGAGAGTGTAAATTAATGCAGCCACTGTGAACAGTAGGGAGGGTCCTTAAAAAATGAGAGTCGCCATATGATGTAGCAGTCCCATTCCTGGACAATATATACAGGAAAGATGAAAAATCTAATTGAAAAAGGATACATGCACCCAAAGTTCATAGCAGCACGGTTCACAATAGCCAAGACATGCAAGCAAGCTAAATGTCCACTGGCAGGACTGGATAAAGAAGATGCGGTACGTATATATAATCAACTATTACTCGGCCATAAAAAAGAATGAAATCATGCCATTTGCAGCAACATGCATGGACGCAGAGATGACCCTACTAAGTGAGATGAGTCAGAAAGACGAATATCACGTATCACTTATATGTGGAACCTAAAACATGACACAAGTAAGCTTACGAAAACAGACTCACAGAGAACATACTTGTGGTTGCCACAGGGGAAAGGGTCAGGGAGGGATAAACTAGGGGTTTGGGATTAACAGATACACACTACTAAATAGAAAAACAGATTAGGGATTTACTGTATGGCGTGGGGAACTATATTCAGTATTTTTAAATTATGATGGAAAAGAATATGAAGAGTATATGCATATAAAACTGAGTCGCTTTGCTGCATATCAGAAACCAACACGTTGTAAATCAACTATACTCCAGTAAGATGATTTTAAAGCATCACGTTTGCTGTAGGTTTCTATTTCAGATGCTTTTCTTCTGATTTTGAAGATGATCCTATTTCTCTTCTTCAAAGTACAAATGCACTGAATAACATTAACAGAGTCTCCTGTGTGGAGCTGAGATTTTTGAGATCAACTCACCTTGGTTGTGATGTTTTTCCTTATAATACCCTAGTGGATTGAATTTGCTTTTTGTTAGGCTTTTTTGTGTCTATGCTTCTAAGTAACACTGGTCTGTGAATTTTTTTTCTATTTTTTTTTAATATTTATTTTGCCACATCGCGTGGTTTCTGGAATCTCAGTTCCCTAACCAGGGATTGAGCCCCAGGCCAGGGCGTTCCCTGAACTTCTTTTCCCTGAAAGTGTCTCTGGCCCTGATTGCGTGGTCTAGCTAGCTTTTTATGTTCTGGATCCAATTGGTTTCCCCTTAAAAATGGGTCACCCACATGTCAGGTGTGACAGGGTGGTCATTTACACACCCATGTATTCTCAGTTAACATGCGCTAGGCAGCCTTTTAAATCAGGACTTGTCACGGTCCCTCTCAGCCGGGTCCCTCCTGAACTCACCTGGCAGGAGTCCACCTTGCCCTCCAGGAAGCCGGCGCAGATCATCCTGTCTGTGAGCGAGAAGTTGTAGAGGGCGCTACACGCCTTGTGGTCTATGATGCCCACGGACGCCCGCTGCAGAAGGTCAGGCTTGGTGGCTGCCAAGACAAGGAGCATCCACCCAGGGCCACTTACAGAGGGCTCACTGTTAAGCGAGGGCTTCGCTCTGACCACAACCACCCCCACCCAGAGGGAGGCACGGAGGCTCGTGTCCTCGCGGGGATGTGTGCAGACTCACAGAGTGAGACAGAGGTAAAGCCCAGAGCCCACGAACCTCACCATGGCCCACAGGCGGGCTCCCTAGCACCTCGGGTGCCCTGCAGGGGCCACTCAGATTTCAAAGGAGGCATTAACTCTTGGTGGGGGCCTATGCATGGTATAGCAAGGGTCCCCCAACTTTTTTCCATAAAGAGCCACACAGTAGATACATTCCACTTTATGGGCCAGTCTCCATGGAGACCACTCAGCTCTGCTTTTGCTGCCCCAGGGGGCCACCTATGAGTGAGTGGGTGTGGCTGTGTGCCAATAAAACTTTATAAAATAAAAAGCAGCTGCCTTAGGCTGGAGTTTGAAACCCTGAGGTAGTGGAAAGGTGAGTGGTCTGCAAGCAGGGGGATCAGAGCTCCAGGCCAAGGGGCATGGGGAGCTCACCGTTGCCCTCCTGGGTGTTGCCCCACCCGGAGATCACACACTTGCGGCCCACAGGGAACTTCTGGATGGCCAGCGGCAGGCAGACGGGCTGCACATACTTGTTGAAGACCAAAGGCCTGGCCAGCTCCAGCACAGCCACGTCGAAGTCCAGGATGCTGGGGTTGTACTGGGGGTGCAGCACCACCCGCCTGAGCCCCACCTTCACGGGGCTCCCGCCAACGCCCGACAGGGACGCGGTGCCCAGCTGGGCCCGCACCAGCTCCACCTTCGTGCTGCCAGGAAGGGGCCGCTCAGACTCCCCGCCCCCACCTCTGCAGCCCCCAGGGCACCAGGCAGAGCTGGGGGACCCAGGCCCCGGGGAGGGTGAGGCAGGGAGCCCCTTGACCCCGGGCCTCATTTCCTTCTGGGACAAGAAGGTGTGAGAGGGCCCCACAGCTTTGTGACCATCAGAGGTCAATGCTGCCGCCTCTGAGCGAAGGGGAGGGGCCTGTCCCCCCAACTACTTGGCCCCTGTGTCCCCTACAGACCAGGCTCCTCCCCGAAGCCACTCCCCAGAGCCCCCTACTTCATGCTGCTCCCCAACCCCCTCACCCCATCTGCATCTAAATGTGAGCCTGGTGGGGAGGGGAGGCCACTCCCCCCGCCAGCCCTCGGTCCTGAGTGGTCTCTGAGCACATGGGGATTTGATGGTGGGGGACCTGCCCGGTGATATCAGGGGAGTCAAGGGGGCCTTACTGGTTGAAGCAGTGGGCGGCAGACAGCAGCCAGCGGTCCCCCACCACGGTGGCTCCGCAGAAGTGCCGCGAGCCCTCCTTCAGGCTGACCTGCCATGGCACTTCCCCTAAGGAGGCCCCAAGCCCCCCCACGATCCGGGTGGGCTTCTCCAGCGCCGGCCTGGCCCCACACTCTGCAGGGACAAGACAGGAGGGTCCGGGCACCTCAGCCTGCTGGCGTCGAGACCGCCATGGTTTCAGGGGGGCCCCGGGTCTCTGGCTGGGAAGTGGCGCATCACACAGCTGAGGAAACTGAGACTTAAGGCGCCCTAAGTGCTCGTCCAGCGGGGAATGTGGGTGAGAAAGGAGAAGGCAAGGTCGTAAAGGCCCCGGCCCCACCAGCCTCAGCGCAGCAGACACACACCGGCAGTCCCTATAGCACAACCCAGGGGCTCAATGGACAGAGCTGGTTATACAGGGGCGGGGGCAGGGCAGGTGCAGGCGGCACTTAAATGAGGCAGAGTTTGGATCGGTTCCCAGCCTCGCAGGTCTGTGGGACCATAAAGAGGGGTCAGCATCAGATGGGGCAGTGGGTCCTGGACATGGGTCCTCGGAAACCACATGGTCAAGACAGGTGGAGAGTGCGTATGCTGCCTGTGGGTGCCATGTCTGTGAGAGCCTCAAATCAGCTTCTCTCTGACCCTGCCCCCCCGCCACATTGGTCACTGGCCCCCTGCTGAACCTTCAGGATATTCTGAGTACACCCTCCTGGATGGCCTGAGTTTTGCTGATGCTCAGTGGCATCTCACTCTGCAACCCCATGGACTGTAGCCCACCAGGCTCCTCTGTCCATGGGATTCTCCAGGCAAGAATACTGGAGTGGGTTGCCATTTCCTTCTCCAGGGGATCTTCCCAACCCAGGGATTGAACCCAGGTCTCCTGCATTGCAGGCGGATTCTTTACTGCTGAGCTACCAGGGAAATGTGAAGGCTGACGACATGCCTTTACCCATGCACTTGACAGACATCACTAATCAATCACCCATCTCTTCCCCAGAGTGCTTCAGAAAGCCAGTACCAAATCCATCCGACCCTGTGCAGAGCAGACACACGCTGCTGCTGTCTCCCCAGAAAATACCTTGTGGCTTAGAAGTGGTGGCCAAGTCGAGAGGCACAGCGCTAGGGGCCAGTGTGGGTTTGGTGAGGGTGTCAGTCACCAGGCTCTTGGGGCTGGTGGGCCAGGCAGTGCTGAGAGTGGTGGAGGTGAGAGCCACCGTGGGGGCTGGAGGCTTGCTTGCAGCAGCGATGGTCTCCAGGATCCAGTCCCGCAGACTGGTCACTCGGGCGTAGACCCCCGGACGTTGGGCTTCCGCACAGCCGATTCCCCAGCTCACAATGCCGGCCAGGAAGAACCTGCCAGAGGACTCCTCGCAGACCAGGGGGCCCCCCGAGTCACCCTGGGAGACAGAGGCACACCCTCAGGAGGGGTTGGGGCTCCCCAGCGACATGTGGCCCCAGATCCAGAGCTACAGGTCATAGGGGGAGCCCTGGTTGCGGGATGTGTTTGCTCGCAAGCCCACGGAGCACTCGTGGCTGAAAACTCACATCTTAGAACCTCCAGTCTCTGCCTCAAAAAATACAACAGGACACTCGGACTCTGGATCTCTAAGGCCTCTTTCAGTTCCACCACTGGCAGTTAAAAACCCAGCCCAGATAAACAATATCCCCTCCTCTCCTTAGCCCCATAGATCTTGGATAATGTCACCAGTGGCTTAGGAGCCTCCAGTCATCTCATGGGCAGCCACGGCACCCTCCCGTCTTGCTTTCCTTTGCTTCCTCCTCACACCCAGCTCACCGTGCACGCTTACGTCCTTAAACACAAGCTCTCTCCTGCTATTTCCCGACGTTTTCTCCAGTCTCCGGCTCTCACGTGCCAACCAGAGCACATTAGCAGCCGCTCCCCACCCACCAGGCCTTAGAAAGGGCAGCAAAGATACAAACTAAAAAGGAAACCCACAGCCATGTGACCAACCCAGCAGAGGGTCTTGGTGGTGGACCAGAGACAGAAGACCCCCCACTTCTGGGAGAGGGGAGCCTCAGGTGGGAGGATGGGGGGCTGTTCCCAGGACCTCAGGGGCTGGTGGGACATCCCCTGGGGCCCCTGGCCCCTTTCCCAGGTGCTGGGCTCACCTGGCAGGAATCCACCTTCCCGTCCAGGTAGCCAGCACACACCATCCTGTCGGTGAGTGAGTGGCCGTATAGGCTGGTGCACAGGGCCTGGTCCAGCAGCTCCACAGTGGCCTTCTGCAGCATTTCCGGCTTGACCACTGCTCAGGACGGGGAGAGATGAGGGGGGAGCACCCCAGGACCCCGGCAGTCCACACCCCTGAGCTGGGAGCCTGAGCTTCAGTTTCTCCCACCCCGTGTGGTGGACCTGCTGCAGCCCCAGCTCAGAAAGGAGTCAGGTCTACCAGTGCCCACCGACTACCCTCCCAGCCTGGACATCTCAAGACTAGGCTCCTCCCTCCCCTCCCCAAACCTACCCACCCTGAGCCCCCACTTCCCTGCTGGAAACTTTTCTTAGCCTGGCAGTAGCCCCATCTTGACTAAACATTAAATCAGATTAGGTAGCCTTCCCTCAAACCCTCCAGGGCATTTCCCTACCCCCAGCTGAACCTGAATGCCTAAGCCTGGACCACCTATCCTGGCTACTCCAGGCCCTTTGCACATGCCATTCCGGCTGCCTACAAGGCTTGTCCCTGTGGAATCTGTCTGCCTTCTTCATCTCCTATTTTAAATGGCAGCCCCCTGCCCCTGCAACCCTGCCTGATTTTACTCCACTTGGTACGTCACCATCTGTCACTTTTCTTTACTGTTTACTCCCCCTGAAATTGTGCTGTCCAACACAATAGCCACTGGCCTCGTAATACTGTGAGCTCCCTGTTAAGATGTGTATAAGAGACAGCCCCCTGCCCCTGCAACCCTGCCTGATTTTACTCCACTTGGTACGTCACCATCTGTCACTTTTCTTTACTGTTTACTCCCCCTGAAATTGTGCTGTCCAACACAATAGCCACTGGCCTCGTAAGGCTATTTAAATGCAGACTGAAGCTCATCACGATGAAATGAAACGGAGAATTCAGTATCTCAGTCACGCCAACCCGGGTCACGGGGCTGCTGACTCCCTTAGTGGATGGCACAGACATGGTGGGTGTCTGCCACCAACAGAAGTTCTATCAGGCAGTGCCAGCCTGGACTGGGGGCTCCGTGTGGGCAGGGGTCTCTCTCTGAATGGCCTGCTGCCCAACCCCTGGAATAGGGAGGCCTGGTCTTATATTAGGCACCACCATCTCAGGCCCTTTCCTAAAGACATCCCTGACCCCAACTCCTTTTCCTTGTTTCCTTCCTAGCACCTCTCACCATCAATCACAGTTGATCTGACATGGTTACCCCTGCATTGATAGTGAACCTGCCCCACCCTCCCAGGGCCAGGCTCCCCTGAGACCCTGGTCACAGCCGATCCACACATAACCTCATGACAGTTCGTGTGTCTGTTTAGAGACACCTCACTTATCCTGTGTTGTTGATTCAGTAACAGGGAGCTCACAGTCCATAGCGCTATAACCCTCGCCTGAACAAAGCTCATTGAATACATGGATTTCTTCCCTGTGAGACACATCCCAGCCTTCCTGCGCTTAGGACCCTAGTCAGCACGTCAGCTCTATGCTTGGGGCCTGTTTAGATTTGGTCAAACTTGCCACAGAAAGCACGAAAATGAAAAAAAATAATAATAATAACATGGTGGTGAATAGACCAGAAAAAGGACACCAGTTTCCAGTCTGAGCAGAGCCAAGAAGGCAGGGTGTCACCAAGCTCCACCACCTCACTGGGAACAGATTCCGCATTGTGGATGACCACAGCCCCATACAAGTGTCCACCTGGGGGGTCAGATGCATTTTCACAAGTGGGTGAATTTGCAAATACAGAACTCGCGGCTAACCAGGCCAGACCGTGTGATGTTTGCTTGGTCGTGCTGTGCTGGCCTAGCTGCGGGCGGTGGGTGCTTACGAAAGTCCTCCTTGAGGTAGCCCCAGCCTGAGATGAGGCACTTCTTCCTTGGTGGGAAGATGTGTGAGGCGGCCGGCAGACACACGGGCTGCACGTGCCGGCTGAAGGGCAGGGGTCTGCCCAGCTCCAGTACCGCCACGTCGAAGTCAGCTGTGTCCGAGTTGTAGGATGGGTGTGTGATGATCCGGGCCACGCGGGCCCGCAACGTGCTGGCCTCTGAGCCGCTGAGGTAGGTGGTGCCCACGTAAGCCACCCACTCCGGGGAGTCCTGGAATCTGCGGGGTAGACAGACCCTGGCTCAGAGGCTCACCAAGGCTGGAGCCGGGGGTTACCCAGGAGGCAGGTGCCCCCAAACTCAGCCATGGAAACTGATGGGAATGTTTTCCATGAAACATTGGCAAAAATCAGAACGAATGCATAAAAATTAAAACACGGTGCATGAATTATCAACATTTTAGACAAAGACAGGATCCACAGGGCCAGGATTAGGGTGAGGAGAGGGAGGCACCAGATGATACTGTGTAGCCATTTCAATTTTCTCGGGTGTGATGGCACATGTGTGTTGGAGACTGTTCTTTAGTTGTCCAAATGTGCTAGGGTGCCTCAGAGGTGATGCATTATTTCTACTTAATTTCAAACTGTTTGGCAAGGATATGTATGTATGAAGAGGTGTGGGGGGTATAGATTATAGTTACAGCCAGATGGAGAGAGTGAGAGAGAAAGAGAATATGGTGAAATAGTAACAACTTTTGAAATCAGGTACAGTAAATCCCTACATACAAATCTTCAAGCTGGGAACGTTCAAAGGTGTGAACATGCCCCTGTATGCCAGCTGTTGTACTTTTCAAGGGACTGTACTGTAAGATTAAAATGTTTTCTTTATGCTTTATGTTCGCTTTTTATGTATTATTTGTGTAAAGAATATCATAAACCTATTACGGTACAGTAACATATAACCCTCTGTGTTAGCTGGGTACCTAGGCTTACTTTGTTAGACTTACAAATTGGACTAATGAATGCATTCTCAGAACGGAACTCATCTGTACGTAGGGGACTTACTGTACAGGCATATGGGTATTTGTTGTACTATTTTTCCATCTTTTCTATTGAAATATTTTCATAATAAAATGCTGAGAGGAATGAAATTTAAAACGATAAAAAGGAAACAACTCTTCTTGACCTGAATGTCATTGCTTATGTGACCTGTGTCCCCCAGAGAGTCTTCCCGGGACCAGAACCAGGTTACGCTGGGAATTAGCGAGCCCGTGGCCCAGGGCAATTCTCAGGCAGTGGTTTCCCAGGGAGTCCATGTTGCCTGTTGCCCTGCCCTCTCCCCAACTACTCCTCAGATGGAAACAACCAACTAGCAATGCCTGGCACAGCCAGAGCCTTCCAGAACCTTCTCCTACCTTAGGCCAGCACCATTCTGATTGGCCACTCTGGTTTTTAAAGATTCTGACCACCTTCAACAACAACCAGAAACAACCCACTTCAAAACTGGGCAAAGAACCTCAAGAGACATTGCTCCAAAGAAGATCCACAAATGGCCAATAAGCACAGGAGAAGAGGCTCAGCATCGCTGATCATAGGAAAATGCACGTCACAACCACAGTGAGAGGCGATCGCTGATCATAGGGAAATGCACGACACAACCACAGTGAGAGGCGAGAGGAAGGTTCAAGAAGGACGGGACGTAAGTATGCCTGTGGCTGATTCATGCTGATGCATGGCAGAAACCAACACAATAGCGTAAAGCAATTATCTTCCAATTGAAAACAAATTAATTAAAAACACCACAATAAGACACCACTTCACAGCCACTAGGATGGCCATTATTAAACAAACAGGAACTTCTTGTGGTTCAATGGTTAGGAATCTGTACTTCTGAAGCAGGGGACATGGGTTTGGTCCCTGGTTGGGGAACTAAGATCCTGCATGCCAAGTGGCCAAAAAACATAAACTAATAAAAAAACAAAACAAACAAAAGTAACAAGTAATGGCAAGGATGTGGAGAAATGGGGAGCTCCGCCAAGATGACACAGCAGAGACCCTGAGCTCATCTGCTCTCAGGAGCACACCCAAATAACAACCCTCTGCAGAACAGCCATCGATGGAAAAGACTGGAACCTGCCAGCAAAGATCTCCTGCAACTAAAGACGCAGAGAAGGAAACACAGCGAGACGAGGAGAGGCAGCTTCACGACACAGTCAAACCTCGTGCCTCGAGGTGCGCGGCCCACAAGCTGGAGAATAATTGCTTTGCAGAGGTTCCCCCACAAGAGCGAGAGGGCTGAGCACATCAGGCCCCCTGGTCCGGGGGTCCAACGCTTTTAAGAGGAGTCCCCAGAGCTTCTGCCTTTGGAGGCTGGCGGAGCTTAACTGCAGGAGCCCTCACGGGACGGGGGAGATGGAGGCTTCATCCTTAAAGGGCTCACGGAGAACCCCAGGTGCACCGGGACCCAGGGCAGAAGCTGTAATCGATAGAAGCCTGGGCCAGACCTGCCTGCTGGACTCCAAGGGTCTCCTGGGGAGGTGGGCGTGGCACTGTGGGATCACCCTGGGGGCATAGACACCAGTGAGGGGCACACCCGGGAACCTCCAGCCCCGTGAACACTGATGTTAGTGAAGCCACCTTGGCTCTTTGCCTCAAGACCTGGCCCTGCCCAACAGCCCGCAGGTGCCAGGTGGTGGGACACCCAAAGCCAGGCAGCTACCCGAGTCGGGGGGAGGGGGGAACACAGCCCACCCATGGCAGACAGGCCGCCTTGAGACCTTCCCGCCCCCAACCCCACAGCCACGCCTAGACACAGCCCTGCCACCAGAGGACCAGGACCACAGAAAGCCCGCTAGACCAGCCTCCCCATTAGGGGGCCGACACCGTGAGCGCCAAGCTGCTCCAGTCGTGTCCAACCCCACGGACTGTAGCCCACCAGGCTCCTCTGTCCATGCGGTGTCCCAGGCAAGAATCCTGGAGTGGGTTGCCATGCCCTCCTCCAGGGGATCTTCCTGACCCAGGGATCGAACCCGCGTCTCCTGTGGCTCCTGCACTGCAGGCAGACTCTTTACCCCTGAGCCACTGGGGAAGCCCTCAGGTGGCAGACACCGGATGCAAGACCATGACCCACAAGGCACGCCAGACCCTGCCCTGGGACCAGGCCCAAGCCCTGCCCACGAGCAAGCCAGTGCAACCTCTGGGACACTCCAGAACCCATGCCTGACTGTGTATGGAACCAGCCCCCTTACCCCACCCCCAACAATGATCTGACACCAGCTCTGGATGCCTGGGCCCTGCAGCCAGACTCCAGGAACCAGCTCTGCCTGCCAGTAGGCTGGCACCAACCCCAGGACCTGGCTTCACCTGTCAGTGGGTGGGCATTGACCCCATTTCAGTCTTCAGGATCCGGACTCCACCCGCAGTCAGCAGTCAGCACTACCCCTGGGCCCCCTAGGAGCCCACAACTAGATAGCTCGTGACCAGGACCCACTAAACAGCAGCCTGCAGAGGCCACAGAAGGCAATGCCCGGTGGCCAGCCAAGCGCACCAGACCACCCACATAGTCACCTGGTTTTACAACAAATGTTAAAGGAACTTCTCAAGGATGTGGAAACCTTGGAGCCCTTGGGCACGGCTGGTGGGGGTGGAAAACGGTGCAGCCAGTGCGGAGAACAGGATGGCGGCTCCTCAAAGAAGTAAACAGAACCAGCATATGAGCCTGCAATCCGACCTCTGGATTTATGCCCCAAGGAACTGAGAGCAGCGACGCAGATACTCTCACAGCCATGTTTGTAGCAGCGTTATTCACAACAGCCAAAAGGCAGGAGAACCCCACGTGTCCACCGATGGATAAATGAACAGACATGTTCAACAACACACCAGAATATTATTTAACCCCAAAAGGAAAGAACTGACACCTGCTGCAACCTGGATAAACCTTGAGGACGCGATGCTCAGCGAGAGAAGCTAGACACAGAAGAACAAACAGTGTCTGATCCCGCTCACGGGGGGTCCCAGAGGAGTCAGATCCACAGAGGCAGGAGATAGATGGTGCGGCCAGGGGCTGGGCGAGGGGATGGGGAGTCAGTATGGATATTTTCTTGTTGGTGGTGGTTTGTTCTTATTTTTTGGCCGCTTGGCCTGCTGGATCCTAGTTCCCCGACCAGAGATTGAACCCGAGTGTCCCCAGTGTTGGAAGCATGGCGTCTTAACCACTGGACCACCAGGGAAGTCCCTGGGTTAGTGTTTAAAGGGACAGAGTTTCAATTTGGGAAGATGAGAAAGTTTCGGAAATGGATGGTGGGGATGATTACATGCCAGACATGTGAATGTACTTAATGCCTCTGAGCTATGCACTTGAGATGGTAAATTTGTGTTATGTATATTTTGCCACAATTAAAATACATTCAGATTGAACAAGAAAAGAGAAGGAAAGAAAACAGCGAGTTCCAAGGACACTCCCAGGGTGGTGGAGTCCCCAGAGCGGAAGGAAGATGGGATACAGGTGCGGGGAGGGCTCTGAGCCTGCAGGGACGTGGACTCACTCGTTGAAGCAGTGGGCAGCAGACACCAGCCACCTGGCGCTGATGATGGCGGCCCCACAGAAGTGCTCGTTGTTTTCACGGAGGCTGACTTGCCAAGGGAACTCCCCTGGGGACGCTTCCACACCACCCACAATCCTGCCGGCTGTCTTCCAGCCAGGCTGCAAGCCACAGTCTGCAAGAGAGAGATCACCAACCAGGACCCCCAGAAGGCAGGACTGCAGTTGCCCAGGGGCCATCCTGGCACGTCTATCTCCAGTCTCTCATCTCCACGGTCCCCATGATCTTCCAGCCAGGCTGCAAGCCACAGTCTGCAAGAGAGAGATCACCAACCAGGACCCCCAGAAGGCAGGACTGCAGTTGCCCAGGGGCCATCCTGGCACGTCTATCTCCAGTCTCTCATCTCCACGGTCCCCATGTTCAGATGTCAAAGATCTGAACCAGCAAACCAGCAGATTCTGGGGGACCACATGGAACAGATTCTCCCTCACGGCCTCAGAAGGAACTGGCCCTGCCGACTCCTTCATCTCAGGCTTCTAGCCTCCAGAGTGGGGAGAGAATAAATTTCTGCTGTCTCATCCACTCAGCCTGAGGTCCTTTGTTTTGGCAGATCCAAGACAATCATACACTAAACTCAGCTATATGAGTGCTACATACCTATGTGACCAACCCCTAACACAAAACCCTGGACACCAAGACTCGGGTGAGCTCCCCGGGGTTGGAAATACTTTGTGTGTGATGTCACATATGCTTCTGGGCAAACTGGTTAAGCACTGTCCACCTGACTCCACTCGAAGAGGCTAAATGGAAGCTTGCTTGAGCTTTGTCTCTCCTGGCCTCTGCACTTTTCTTTGCTGACTTTCAGCTGTATCCTTTCACTGTAAGAAGGTATAACCAAGCATACAGCAGCTTTACCCCAGTGAATCACTGAGTCTGAGGGGGTTGCGGGGACTCCTGACCACACCTGTCAATTTCAATCAACCTCTATATTATCTTCCACATCCAGGCACCAGACGCTATGAATGTGTTCCTCACCAGGTATTTTTAAAGTGTCAAAGTCTTTACATGTCCATCTTTTCATGGGATGCCATATCTCTGTTTATTTAGTGTCCTTTTATGTCCTTCAGCAACATTTTCTAATTCTATTTAATTGTTATTATAGACATGACCCATGTTTATTTTGTGTTGCTATTGATCAGGTGGCGCAGTGGGAAAGAATCTTCCTGCCAATGCAGGAGATATGAGAGACGCAGGTTCAATCCCTGGGTCAGGAAGATCCCCTGGAGGAGGAAACAGCAACCTACTCCAGTATTCTTGCCTGGGAAATCCCATGGACAGAGGAGCCTGGTAGGCTCCAGTCTGTGGGGGTCACAAAAAACCAAACACAACTGAGCGACTGAGCATACCTTGATCAACAGTGGGATTTTTTCCATTATATCTTCTAACCTGTTATTACTTGCATAAAGAAAAGCAATAACTTTTTTATGTGCTAGGATTTATCTCCCCCTCATTGTTGAACTGTCTTATTTTTCCAATCTCCTTTTAGCCAATTTATTGATTCATTTAGATAATCATATGCAAATTTTGATAGTTTTCCCTCTTCCTTTCCAATACTCATACCACTGTTCCTGCCTTATCGCAGGGGCTAGCACTGTTAGAAAAATGTTGACTACTCTTACAACATTTCAACTGTAATTTTCCCTTGCTCAGATCCTTTTGGTGACTCCCCACTATGTACAGGACCGACCTCCAGTTCCTGGTATCCGAGGCTTCCCACAGTTTGACCAGGACCTCTTAGTAGCCTGATATCTTCCCTTCTCACCCCACACCTCGAGCTCTCCCTTCTCTGCTTCCTGCTCGTGTTTCTTGTCATATCACAGGTGCTTCCTCCCTTTCTCTGCCCAGCTCCAGTGAATGCCAGACCCACATGTCTGCATGTGATGGGCACAGTGGGCCAGAGCGCAGAGCCAGCAGCTGACCCCAGAAAGGCATTGTGACCTGTGGGCCAGTTCAGACAGGCAGACTGACCGCACTGGGCCTCGTCGGAGCCGTCGGAGCAGTCCGCTGTGTCATCGCACTCTGGGTTCATCTTGGTCACGCACTGGCTGTTCCCGCAGGAAAAGGCATTCCCTGGACAGCGGCCTGAGGGCAGACAAGAACCAGGTGCCTGGCCTCACTCCATCTCTCCTGTCTGCACAGAGATTTCTCTCTCCAGGCAGAAGCTGCAGAGCAGGAAAAGCATCACTTCTCTACTTTCTTTTCACTGAGTCTTTCTGAAACAATCTTCTCAGAGTCAGTACAGACACATAACACACAAGAATGCCAGTTAGCACCCGGGCCAGGGCTGTGCAACCCAAGCATACATGTCCCACGTGTGTACTTTTTACATTTCTACCATCCAATTTCATGTGTACTTTTTACATTTCTACCATCCATTTTTAAAAAAAAGAAACAGGTGAAATTAATTTTTAAATTGGAGTAGAGTACATATAGCATAAAATTTGTCACTGAAGTGTAGGTTCATGTTTAGGGCCAGTCATTCTCTGCAGGGTGGGGGGCCATCCTAGGCACCGTGGGGTGGAGAGCATCGCCAGCTCACCACCTCTGGATGCCAGGAGCCCCCAGCCGTCATGGCTACAAATGTTCCCAGACATCATCAAGTGTCCCCTGGAGGAAGGATCACCCCTAGTTGGGAACCATTGATATAAAGCTGGATAAATGTAAAAGAATCCACCTGCCAATGCAGGAGATGCAAGAGACATGGGTTCAACCCCTGGGACAGGAAGATCCCCTGGAGAAGGAAATGGCAACCCACTCGGGTATCCTTGCCTGGGAAATCCCAAAGACAGAGGAGGCTGCTGGGCTAAGTCCGTGGGGTCACGAAGAGCCGGCTGGGAGGGCGTCAGAATATTTAAAGCAGCAAAATTCTAGGTGGTCCAGACTCTTTTTCCCCCTCAAAACTGTTTGCTTTCTGTCTTTTAACAAAAACATTATATCACTTAAAAAAATATAATGCCTTCTTCTAATTATGCTTAGCTCTGAACAATTAAAAGTGCCTCATTTTTTAAATCCTTTGCTCACACAGGACTATGACTCCATCTCCCCTATAAAAGGCTGGTGCACAGAACTAACATTTACTGTGTTTGCGGGATTTCCTTTGTGTGCCTTAAAGACGCTTCATGAAACCTCTCTTGGTGTTTGCAAACAGAGAAAACTGTGCAGAGGGCAAGGGGCTGAAAAAACATACCTGATTTTTAAAAACTGAAGTACAGTTGATTTATAAGCAGGACAAAGGCTAACAGAGTTTTGCCAAGAGAATGCACTGATCATAGCAAACACCTCTTCCAACAACACAAGAGATGATTCCACACATGGACATCACCAGATGGTCAATACTGAAATCAGATTGATTATATTCTTTGCAGCCAAAGATGGAGAAACTCTATATAGTCGGGGGAAAAAAAAAAAAAACAGAGACCAGGAGCTGACTGTGGCTAAGATCATGAACTCCTTATTGCAAAATTCAGACTTAAATTGAAGAACGTAGGGAAAACCACTGGGCCATTCAGGTATGACCTAAATCAAACCCCTTATGATTATACAGTGGAAGTGACAAATAGATTCAAGGGATTAGATCTGATAGAGTGCCTGAAGAACTATGGATGAAGGTTTGTAACATTGTACAGGAGGTGGTGATCAAAACCATCTCCAAAAAAAGAAATCCAAAAAGGCAAAATGGTTGTCTGAGAAGGACCTACAAATAGATGAGAAAAGAAGAGAAGCAAAAAGCAAAGGACAAAGGGAAAGATATACCCATTTAAATGCAGAGTTCCAGAGAATAGTAAGGGGCGATAAGAAAGCTTTTGTGAGTGAACAATGCAAAGAAACAGAGGAAAAGAATAGAATGGGAAAGACTAGAGATCTCTTCAGGAAAATTAGAGATACCAAGGGAACATTTCATGCAAAGGCGGGCTCAAGAAAGGACAGAAACTGTATGGACCTAACAGAAGCAGAAGATATTAAGAAGAGGTGGCAAGAACACAGAAAAACTATACACAAAAGATCTTAATGACCTGGATAACCACAATTGTGTGGTCACTTAGCTAGAGCATCCCAGAGTGTGAAGTCAAGTGGGCCTAAGGAAGCATCACTATGATCGGAGCTAGTGGAGGTGATGAATTCCAGCTGAGCTATTTCAAATCCTAAAAGATGATGCTGTTAAAGTGCTGCACTCAATATGCCAGCAAATTTGGAAAACTCAGCAATGGCCAAAGGACTGGAAAAGGGCAGCTTTCATTCCAATCCCAAAAAAGAATGTCCAAACTACTGCACAACTGCACTCATTTCACATGCTAGCAAAGTAATAGTCAAAATCCTCCAAGCTAGGCTTCAACAGTATGTGAACTGTGAATTTCCAGACGTTCAAACTGGATTTAGAAAAGGCAGAGGACCCAGAGATCAAATTGCCAACATCTACTGGGTCATAGAAAAAACTAGAGAATTTCAGAAAAATATCTACTTCTGCTTCATTGACTATGCTAAAGCCTGTGGCTGTGTAGATCACAAAAAAACTGTGGAAAATTCTTAAAGAGATGGGAATACCAGAATACCTTACTGGCCTCCTGAGAAACCTGTATGCAGGTCAAGAAGCAAGAGTTAGAACTAGACATGCAACAACAGACTGGTTCAAAATTGGGCAAGGAGTATGTCAAGACTGTATATTGTCACTCTGCTTATTTAACTTACATGTAGAGTACATCTTGTAAAATGCCAGGCTAGATGAATCACAAGCTGGAATCAAGATTGTTGGGAGAAATATCAATAACCTCAGATATGCAGATGACACCACCCTAATGGCAGAAAGTGAAGAGTAATTAAACAGCTTCTTGATGAAGGTGAAAGAGGAGAGTGAAAAAGCTGGCTTATAACTCAACATTCAAAAAACAAAGATCATGGCATCCAGTTCCATCACTTCATGGCAAATAGATGGGGAAACAGTGGAAACAGAGACAGATTCTATTTTCTTGGGCTCCAAAATCACTGTAGACGGTGACTGCAGCCATGAAATTAGAAGACGCTTGCCCCTTGGAAGAAAAGCATTGACAAACCTAGACAGAATATTAAAAAGCAGAGACATTACTTTGCCGGCAAAGGTCCATATAGTCAAAGTTATGGATTTTCCAGTAGTCATGAATAGATGTGAGAACTGGAAAATAAAAAAGGCTGAGCGCTGAAGAACTGATGCCTTTGAACTGTGGTGCTGGAGGACTTTTGAGAATCAATTGGACATTTAGAAGATCCGACCCGTCAATCCTAAAGGAAATCAACCCTGAATACTCATTGGAAGGACTGATGCTGAAGCTGAAGTTCCAATACTTTGGCCACCTGATGCAGAGAGTCGACTCACTGGAAAAGATCATAATGTTGGGAAAGATTGAAGGCAGGAGGAGAAGGGGATGACAGAGGATGAGATGGTTGGATGGCTCAATGGACATGAATTTGAGCAAACTCCTGGAGATAACGGACAGAGAAGCCTGGTGTGTTGCTGTCCATGGGGTTGCAAAGAGTCAGATACAACTGAGCAACTGAACAACAATAGTTGGTTTATAATGTGTTCAATTCTGCTGTGTAGCAAAGTGATTCAGTTATACATGTATACGTTCTTTTTCATATTCTTTTCCATTATGTTTTGTCTCAGGACATCAAATATATTAATAGTTCCCTGTGCTATACAGTAGGACTTCATTGTTTATCCATCCTATATACAATAGTTTGTATCTGCTAATCCCAAACCCATAATCCTTCCCTCCCTGACCCTCCTCCACTTTGGCAATCCCAAATCTGTTCTCAATATTGTGAGTCTGTTTTGTAGATAAGTTTGTTGTAACATCTTTTAAATTCCACATGTAAGTGATGTCATATGGTATTTGTCTTTCTCTGCCTGACTTACTTCTAGTATGAGAATCTCTAGGTCCATCCAGGTTGCGGCAAATGGCATCATTTCATTCTTTTTTATGGCTGAGTAGTATTCCATTGTGTATATGTGTACATGTGTGGTGTAAACACCACATTTTCTTTATCCATTCATCAAAACATACCTGATTTTAAGTCTCTTTCTGTCAGCGGCCCCTTCTGGCTTCCTGCAGCAAAATGAAGAGATAAAAGAGTATTTAGCGAGTGGTGAATTTCTTTGACGACATCATATTGCAAAGCAAAGAACGGCACTGTCCACCTGGGAGCCACTTAAATTCTAACTTAACTCAACTGAGATAAAATCAGATAAAATATTCTGTTCTTCATAAGAGCACAACAGCTGCATGGGGCAGGTGGCTGCCAGAGTGGATGGTGACCTGAAACAATTTCATCTGTGCAGAAATCTCTCTTAGCACTGGCGAGGTTACTATGACACCAAGCATGTCAGGGGTGGTAGAAGGGGACTGTAAATGTCCTCCAATGCCAGCTCAAGGCAACAATCTTTTAATCTGCACACTCTGAAATCACATCTGGCTCTCAAATCCCAACACACAGTAATCTTAGAATTTTAGAGCATAACATCTACGCTTAGTTCTATACCAGGGGGCGAGGGGCCAAATCTGGCCCACCACTTGTTTTTATAAAGAAAGTTTTATTGATACACAGATAAGTGTCCATTTGTTTATATATTGTCTTTGGTGCTTTTGTGCTATGATAGCCAGGTTGAGTCACCTTGACAGAGACCCAAGGGGTGGCAAAGATGAAAATAATTACAAGTTGCCACCCTGTGGTGTCTACCACTGAAGGTAAAGCAATGTATATGTTTCCTCGTCACCGAAAGGGTCGATTATGCAAAGTATCAAGTTTAATGCAACTTCCACCTGGCTCCCCTCTCCAAGCACGTCTCTCCCAAAGTCTCCTTGTCTCTGGGGTCACTCCCCTGTGAGCTGGGCAGACACGAGGGTGCCACAGGGGCCTAGGGGATGCCACAACCCTGGGGTCACTCACCTGTGAGCTGGGCAGACACGAGGGTGCCATAGGAGGCCAGGGCGATGCCAGGGCCCTGCAGCCTGGCGTGAAGTCCCCGCTGCAATAGCTGCTCCTCCAGGCCTGGGCTCGGCGTCCACAGGCCCAGCAGCAGGAAGTGCAGCCGGAAACGCACCAGGACGCTGGCGTTGCCCTCCCTGGTGGGGAGGACATTGGCCTTGAGAGGGAGGGCACTTCTCAGCTGGAATTCTCTGCAAATCCAGGGGTCCCCCAAGATCCTTTACCCCCAGGAGGCCCTCACTCACCAGTAGCTCAGCACCGTGCAGCCCACGCAGCTGGACTCCAACTCTGTCTCTTGAAAGCTGCTGACAAACTGCAAGAGAAACAACAGCCACAAATGTGAGACCTCATGGAGACCCCTGGCTGGGAGAGTGGGGGAGGAGGAGAAAAGCACCTCCTCTCCAACTCCATGTGTGCAGTCAGTTCACGCTGCTGGGTGAGCGATGGGGTGGGCCGGCCCAGGTCGTGCCTATGAAAACACAGCTCCACCAACACACGATGGAGGAACATGTGCTCCCTCCACACGCGGGAGCATCACTCAGCCATGAGCAGAGGTGAAGCCCTGACACTCACAATCACGTGGACGGACCCTGAGAACACGGTGTTCAGTGAGAGAAGCAGACACAGAGGGACGCACAGGGTGTGACTCCACTGACGGGAAACGTGCAGAGCAGGCCGATCCACAGACACAGAGAGTGGGTTCCTGGTGGTCAGGGGCTGGGGAGGGGGTGGGAGTGACTGCTGATGGGGAGATAGGGTTTCCTTTAGGGGTGATGAAAGCTCCTGGAATTAGAGATAATAGTTGCACAACTCTGTGAATGTACTAAATGTCACTTTAAAAATGGATGAATTTGGACTTCCCTGGAGGTCCAGTGTTTAAGCCTCTGAGCTTCCACTGCAGTGGGCATTAGTTCCATGCCTGGTAAGGGGAATCTGCCTGCAATGTGGAAGCCCTAGGTTTGATCCCTGGGTGGGGAAGATCCCCTGAAGAAGGAAATGGAAACCCACTCCAGTATTCTTGCCTGGAGAATCCCATAGACAGAGGAGCCTGGTGGGCTACAGTCCATGGGGTCGCAAAGAGTCAGACATGACTGAGTGACTAACACTTTCACTTTCAGAGGAACTAAGATCCCACATGCCACATGGCATGGCCAAAAAAAAAAACAAGTGCGGTGTAAGTTGGGCTTCTCTGGTGGTCTAGTGGTTAAGTCTCTGTGCTTCTACTGCAGGGGCATGGGTTCAATTCCCGGGCAGGGAAGTTCAACACAACACACAATGCAGCCAAAAAAAAAAAAAGGTGTTGCGGTGTAAGTTGGGCTTCTCTGGTGGTCTAGTGGTTAAGTCTCTGTGCTTCTACTGCAGGGGCATGGGTTCAATTCCCAGGCAGGGAAGTTCAACACAACACACAATGCAGCCAAAAAAAAAAAGGTATAAGTCACCTACCATAAAAACTCACCTTTTAAAAGTATACAGTTAGACGGGCTTTTAGCACATGCACAGATTTGTACAACTCACCACGATTTTAAAACATTCTCATCACTCCCAAAGAAGCCCATCCCCATTACCAGTTACCCCCCCAGCCCCTCCCCCAGCCCCTGACCACCAGGAACCCACTCTCTGTGTCTGTGGATCGGCCTGTTCTGGACGTTCCCCACCAGTGGAATCACGCCCTGTGTCCTTCTGCGTCTCTCACTGAGCGGCGTGTTTGCCCCACGTGGCAGTGGGCGTCAGGGGTGGGTGGCGCTCCCGGGCGTGGAGGGCTCCCAGCTGCTCGTCCACTAGCTGCTGCTGGACAGCCAGGCTGCTCTCACTTGGGAGTTATCATGACTCATGTGCTGGGAGCCATGGGCAGGTTTCTGTGTGGACACACGTTTTTGTTTCTCTGGGGCAGACACCCAGGAACGGGATGGCTGGGTCAGGTGGTACTGCTGTTCGTCATCCAGTCACTTAGTCATGTCTAATTCTTTGCAACCCCATGGACTACAGCACGCCAGGTTTCCCTGTCCATCACCAACTCCCGGAGTTTCCTCAAACTCAAGTCCATTAAGTTGGTGATGCCATCCAACCATCTCATCCTCTGCCGCCCCCTCTCCTCCCGCCCTTAATCTTTCCCAGCATCAGGGTCAAATTGCCACACTGCTTTCCACAGAGGCTGCCCCTTTTCAGATTCCCACCAGCCACATAGGAAAGTTCTGATTTCTCTACTGAAATGCAGTTTACAACCTTCCAATAAGAACTATGGGTCTTGAAGAGGGAGGTTCCCACCCGATGCTGCCATCCCCTGCTTTCCAGAAAGCACCAGCCGCACCCTGTGCATCCCACAGCCCCTCTCCCTTCCTCTGCCTCGCCTCTGCCCTGCTGCCTCAGTCAGAGCCCCTGGCCACCCACTTGCCGCCCCCACCCCTGGCTCCCAGGACCCTCACCAGCATTTCCAGAGCGGGCGTGAGCGTGCGGTAGTACTCTGAGGTCTCCTGCTGCAAGCTGGGGGCAAACCGGATCCCACGCAGCTCGGCCGTGTGCTCTACGTCGACGCCCTGTGTAGAGAGGGAGGCTGCGGGCGAGACCAGGGCCCCGTGAGAGCGCCCACTGCAAGGGCAGGGCTCAGGCAGCGCAGCGGCCTCCAAGGCCCCCCGCCACCCCAGGGCCGGTCCTCCCAGCTAACGGGGGTGGGCTGACTCCCTGGGGGTTGAGTGACTATTAACAGTGCTCTTTTTTTCTTTTTTTTTAAGAGGACTATTTTTTTTTAAGTCTTTATTGAATTTGTTCCAACATTGCTTCTGCTTTATGATTTTGGTTTCTGACCACCAGGCATGTGGGATCATAGCTCCCCTACCAGGGATCAAACCTGTATCCCCTGCAAGTCCTAACCACTGGACCGTCAGGGAAGTCACTATGTGCCCCCTCATCCACTCTCACCCATCACTCACCTGAAGGCCCCCAGGTCCAGCACAAAAGCCCCCGGTGTCCCCAGGTTCCCTTAAGGGGAAGGCTGGCTCCCCCTAGAAACGCCTGGCCCAGGGCCCCGGATCAACTTCAGCCAAAAACGGCTGAAATGGCCTTAAAAGACCTTACCTCAACTTTGGGGCAATTCCCACCTCCTCCCTGGCGGCTCAGATGATAAAGAATCCACCTGCAAAGCAGGAGACCAGGGTTCGATCCCTGGGTCAGGAGGATCCCCTGGAGAAGGGAATGGCTACCCACTCTAGTATTCTTGTCTAGAGAATCCCATGGACAGAGGAGCTTGGTGGGCTACAGTCCATAGCGTCGCAAGGAATTGGACACAATTGAGTGACTAACACTTTCACTTTCCCTGGAAGAGGGCACCTAGTATGACGGGCATGGCCACAGTCAGGGATACCAAGACCTTCAGACCCCCACCCATGATGCCACCCTCTGAATAGCACGGCTTCCAACTGCTGGAAACACTGTGGGAACCACATACAGCAAAGAACATTAGATGTCTTAAAGTAAAGAATATAACTCTACAGAGCACACGAAGACACCTGTTTCTGTCAAAAAATACGGAAGACTGGCAAAGGGGCCCCCAGTCAAAAATGATCATAATTGCTAAATTTTAAAAACAGGGGGACTTCCCTGGTGGTCCAATAGTTAAAGCTGAGAGGGTAACAGGCAGGAAGGCTAGAGGTCCCCAGGCAGAGGAAATAGACTGTAAGTATCAGAACAAACTACAAGTGTCAGAGGTTGTTCTTCCTTCTCTATGCAAAATTAAAAGGAGCTTTCTTTTAAAATTCTGTGTTGCCATGAGGACACCTGGTTCCACCTGAACTCTTCTCAAACCTTGAGCTACCCAATGCAGTTTTTCTTATGGAAATGTTTCTCTTAAGCTATGTTAATGAACTGTGTATTTATCTTAGAATCTGCCTTTCTTCAAGTTGGTTTGGCCTAAGACTCAGAACGATAATGGCTCAACAAACCAGTATGTTTTACTCATGGAAATATTCTCTTAAGCTATGTTACTGTAACTATGTATTTACTTGGAAATCTTCCTTTCTTCAAGATTCATGTCCATTGTTTTATGGCCGAGGATAACTCAGCTTGTGACAATGCTATCTCAACATGCATGTTGTGATTGAGGGGCCTGGTGCAACTCTCAGTTTTGAGGCATTTCCTTTCTCTAATTAGCAGCCTCCTAATAGGTATATAACGCCTTACTATAAACTAGCAAGGGGACACTCTTTCTACCCCCTTCTGATGTCTTGTCAGAAGCTTTCTCTATCTCTTTTATACTTTAATAAAACTTTATTATACAAAAAGCTCTGAGCAATCAAGCCTCATCACTGGCCCCAGATGGAATTCTTCTCCTCCGGACAAGAATCCCAGCATCATTCATGGCTTGTAGCAGCAATCTTTCAAAACTCTGAGCTGCCAATTTAGGGGGCTTGGGTTCAATCCCTGTTCCTAAAAATAAGATTCCACATGCCATGTGGTTTGGCCCAGTGGTTAGGACTCAGCATTTGCACTACCATGCCCCTGGGTTCAATTCCTGGTCGGGAGACTAAGATACCTCACAAGCCATCTGGTATGGCCAAAGAAAAAAAAAAATTCTTTTAATTTAAAAATAGAAGTAGCTGTCATCTACACTATGGAAGTCAGGTCCCAGCTCTACTTACTGGAATGAATATTCATCCAGATAGATATTTAGATATTTATTTATTGAATAGATAGAACAAACAGACTAAAACAATTCTAAAAATGGTTGTTTTCTCCTGCAAGGAACGAAAAAGAAAGATAACAAGAACCCGCTATGTGGACGCAAGTGCTTATGCTCTAGGCCCCCAATAAGCCCCACATTTTTCCTCTGAAATACCCACGGCTCCCACACACTTGGAGAAACAGTCCAGTCCATGTAAAACTACACCGCTGAGTAAAATTCTGAGCTGTCTGGGAAGGGGACAAATTTGAACTGTAATTTTAAAATTGTTTTTAAATTTTAAGTGCTTCTTAAAGCCTTCCTTGGAAGAAAAGTTATGACCAACCTAGATAGCATACTGAAAAGCAGAGACATTACTTTGCCAGCGAAGGTCCATCTAGTCAAGGCTATGGTTTTTCCTGTGGTCATGTATGGATGTGAGAGTTGGACTGTGAAGAAAGCTGAGTGCCGAAGAACTGATACTTTTGAACTGTGGTGTTGGAGAAGACTCTTGAGAGTCCCTTGGACTGCAAGGAGATCTAACCAGTCCATTCTGAAGATCAGCCCTGGGTATTCTTTGGAGGGAATGATGCTAAAGCTGAAACTCCAGTACTTTGACCACTTCATGCGAAGAGTTGACTCATTGGAAAAGACTCATGCTGAGAGGGATTGGGGGCAGGAGGAAAAGGGGACGACAGAAGATGAGATGGCTGGATGGCATCACTGACTCGATGGACGTGATTTTGAGTGAACTCCGGGAGTTGGTGATGGACAGGGAGGCCTGGCGTGCTGCGATTCATGGGGTCGCAAAGAGTCAGACACGACTGAGCAACTGAACTGAACTGAAAGCCTTCCATGGCTTCAGAGGTTCTGCTGGAGATTTGATCTAACTGTTGTCCCAGAATGTATCTGTGCTTCTAGAATGGAGTTGTGAAACTGACTCCTTCTGGGGGACAGGGTTGGTTGGCGGCGGGGTGGGGGCGCATGCACCCGCACACACACAAAAACCAGTTTTCCTGCACTTCACCTCACAGCCATCAGAGGGCATCTATCAGCCATACCAGACTTCCAGCTATTCCAGATATTCACTAACATACATCTATACATTTTAAATATATATTAAAAATATACACGGTGTAATATTAAAATATATACATCCCACATTGGGTTGCCAACTTATTATTTTTCCACATGACACCATTTCCCCCCAAAACTGCCAGTTACCATCATTATTTCATGAACGAAGGATGACTTTCACACCCCCACACAGAACTAAGAAACTCATCTCAGAAGTAGCTCGGGTCAGAGCAGAACTTCCCGTGGTGGCAGAAGGTCCTAGATCTGAGCATCCCCTGCAGGAACCACGAGGCACCCGTGAAATGTGGCTGGCAGGGATGGAGGAACTGGATTTTACCTGTCATTTAAATTAAGTCTAAATGGCACTGGGGCTCAGGGATACCATGCAGAGGTGCGGGGCAGCCCTGGAACCCTGTGCAGTTGGCAGGTGTCTGCTGGAGCCTTCCACTGACGTAAAAAGACCTCTGTGTGCTTCTGTAACTGCAGCCCACAGCACTCACAGCAGGTCATCATTTTGTACGTGTGGGTGCGCGCTCAGTTGTGTCCGACTCTTTTCGACCCCATGGACTGTAGTCCACCAGGCTCCTCTGTCCATGGCATTGTCCAGGCAAGAATATTAGAGTGGGTTGCCATCTCTTTCAGGGGATCTTTCGGACCCAGGGATCAAATCCATGTCTTTCATGCCTCCTGGATTGGCAAGTGGGTTCTTTACCACTAGCGCCACCTGGGAAGCCTTATTTTGTATGAAGTGAGAGGGACTTCCCTGGGGGTCCAATGGTTAAGACTCGGTGCTTCCACAGCAGGAGCATGGATTCAGTTCCTGGTTGGGGAACTCAGATCCAGCATGCCGTGTGGCATGGCAAAAAGTAATAATAATAAAGTGGAAGCCACTGTTGACTGTGGGAGGTGGGAAAGTTAACAACTGCTCACTCATTTCTTATATTTTTGGGGACTTTCCAAATTTCTCAAAATAAGTTCATTTCCCTACTGGTCTCCATTTCACCCTGGCCATGAATCTTCATTAAGAATCCCATACGTGGGAGACCTGAAATTTGCAGGTATTACCACGAGACGCCCAGGCTCCCAGTGCCCAGCCTGGTGCTAAGTGCAGCAACATCCAGCGCCGGGAACCCTGCCTTGCTCTTGGTGGCCTCCGTGGCCTGTACGCTCGACCCTTTGCTCTGGGACACCCCTGAGCAACTCCCAGGCATCTTTCTGCCAGTCTCCTGGTGTATGGACCCAAGCAAGCCCATGGCCACTCACCCACAAGGACTCCCAGGGTGACGAGGATGATGCTGGTGGCCAGGACAGTGGAGAGGGCCGTCCGGCAGCACATGCCATCTGCAGCCAGGATGTCCTTGGTGGCTCCAGGCACCAGCTGTAAGTCACTGGCAGTGGGCTCCATGGCTCCCGGACACCGGGACGGAGACCTGGAGGCAAGCAGGAGAGAGGCAGAAAAGCGAGGTCAGAGCTAGGGGGGCACTTCTCTTCCCCCAAGCAAGGGTCTTCCTTGTCCAAACGTAGCTGCCATAGCTCGCCACAGCACCTGAGGTGAGCCCGGATTCTTGTTAACAGATGTGAGTTGATTTAAGCCACTAAGCGTGAGGTGATGTTGTGGTGTGGCATAACAGTGCCTACAATGCTCCTTCATCCATTAAATACTATTTGAAAGTCAACTAATGGCTTTTGTTTTTTTTTTTTGGCTGCACCACACAGCTTGTGGGACCTTAGTTCCCCAACCAGGAATTGAACCCACAGCCGTGGCAGCAAAAGTGCGGACAGAATCCTAACTACCGAACTGTCAGAGAATTCCCAATGGCTTCATTCTTTTTAAGTTTTTGTAAATTCTATTTTTGGTTGTGCTGGGTCTTCATTGCTGGGCTTTCTCCAGTTGCAGAGAGCGGGGCTCCTCTTCACCGCGCGGGCTTCTCGTTGCAGTGGCTTCTCCTGCGTGGAGCCCAGGTTCTACAGCACGCAGGCTTCAGTAGTTGCGGCTCCCGGCTCTAGAGCACAGGCACGGTAGTTGTGGCACACTGGCTTAGCTGCTCTGCGGCACAGGAGATCTTCCCAGATCAGGGATCAAACCTGTGTCCCCTGCATTGGCAGGTGGAGTCTTATCCACTGTGCCACCAGGGAACTCCATTTAAAAAAATGTTTTTTAAGTCTTTACTGAATTTGTTACAACATTGTTTCTGTTTTATGCTTTGGTTTTTTTGGCCTCAAGTCATGTGGGATCCCAGCTTCCCAACCAGGGATGGAACCTACATCCCCTGCATTTGGAAGGCAAAGTCCCAACCATTGGACCACCAGGGAAGTCCCGTTTTGTTTTGTTTTTTAATTGTATCAATTTTTATTGGAGTATAGTTGCTTTACAACAATGGCATTTTTGTGAGTATGCAAAATTTTAGCATTAGGCTGATTCTCCATCATAACAATTAATGATATATATATTTTTAAATCTCTTATTATGGAGGATGGTGTCTCAGTGGTAAAGATTCCACCTGCCAATGCAAGAGACAAGGGTTCAATCCCCGGGTTGGAAAGATCCCCTGGAGGAGGGCATGGCAACCCACTCCAGTGTTCTTGCCTGGGAAATCCCATGGCCAGAGGAGCCTGCTGGGTCACAGTCCATGGGGTTGCAAAGTCAGATATGACTGACCGACTAAGACAACAAAGGGTAAGAATAAGCTGTGAGATCTAACAGCTCTGGCCTCCAGCTTCCTCCTCTGTTAAATGGGCAGAAGACAATGCCTGCTGCCATCTGGCTAATCCTGTCTCTCAGGATCCAGGATCTCAGACTCTCAGTTCACAGAGAGCAGAGCTGAGAGGTAGTGACAGGCTGAACTCCGGCACTTCTGCCTCTTAAGTGTCTCCGTGTGAAGCGCCAACAAATTCACTCAAGGCAGTTGGCTTCTGCTCCTTGCAACTACAAGAGCCTTGAATGTGTTCAGCCCTCCCCATTCACAGCACACCCCTGCCCCCGACCTGGCTGGATAACTCCCTTCCGTTCATGAGACCTGAGCAGACCTCTGCTCTAAACCCCCAGCCTGCAGAGAAGCCTTTGTCCAGGAGGGATGAGTCACCTTTATGGCTCTGCAGAGGTGGATCTCATTACCCACCCCCACCCCTGCTCCGCAGGGATGCTGCCTCCACTGCGTGGGCACAGAATGACTCATATCTGGCCTCTGACACACTCTTCCCCGTTTGGACACCACCCAGAAGGAAGTGGGGAGACAATCCCATTCTATTTCCCTTGACAGGGCTCCACAAAGGTGCGCACTTGGCCAGGTGCTTCTCTGGGGGGAATGGAGCTGCTCTGTAGGCCCGTATGGATGGACGGCGTGTCTGCGCATCAGACAAAATACAGTGTGTGTGTGCAACGTCGCTTCAGTTGTATCTGACTCTGCAACCCTATGCACTGTAGCCCACCAGGTTCCTCTGTCCATCGGACTCTCTAGGCAAGAATACTGGAGTGGATTGCCATGCCCTCTTCCAGTGGATCTTCCCGACGCAGGGATCAAACCCACATCTCTTATGTCTCCTGCATTGGCAGGCGGGTTCTTTGCCACTAGCGCCACCTGGAAAGCCCATAAATACAGTATACCCAGTCAAACTTAAATTTCAGATGAATAAGGCCTATAGACTTCCCTGGTGGTCCAGTGGTTAAGACTCAAAGCTTCCAGTACAGGGGCAGCGATCCTTGGTCAGCGAACTAAGATCCCACATGCCACAGAGCTCAGCCAAAACAACAAGCAAACAAAAAACATGACAAAAACATCCTGTGACAGTTAACTTTATGTGTCCATAGGGCTAGGCCATGATGCCGGGTTTTGACGAAACATGGTTCTTGACATTGCTGTGAAGACATAATTAACATTTAACTAGTTGATGTTGAGTAAAACAGATGAGCTTCTGTAGTGTGGGTGTGCTGTATCCAATCAGTTGAAGGCCTTAAGAGAAAAGATTAAGGTTTCCCCCCAAAGAAGGGAGAACACTGCCTCCAGGTGGCCTTTGTACTTGAGCCGCAACATCAACTTTTCCCAGGGTCTCCAGCCGGCCCTGCAGACTCTATATTTACAAGCTCCCATGACTGAGCTAATTCCGGCCTCTCTGTCTGTCTTCCTCTTCATTCTGCTGGTTCTCTTTCTCTAGAGTACCTGACACACACAGTCCCTAACATGTCTTGTGCAAAATTTGGAACATACTTGTGTTAAGAAAAAGCATTTTAAAATTTTGTATTCAAGTCATTTATTTGGCTATGTTGGATCTCAGTTGCAGCATGCAGGATCTAGTTCCCTGACCAGGGATCAAACCTAGGCCCCCTGAACTGGGAGCACAGAGTCTTAGCCACTGGAATGCCAGAGAAGTCTCCCCAAAATGTATTTGTTGTCTGCCTGAAACTCAAATTTATCTGGGTGTGCTGTATGTTTATTGTTAAATCTGGAACCCCACCCCGGGGCCCAGCCAGAATGTCCTATCCGATCAAGGTAACGCGTCCTACTGGGAGCAGCCACTCTGCACCTCACAACCCATCCAGAGTCGGTAAGAAAGGGGAGTAGTGCAGGGGTGGGGAGCAAGGTCGTACAATGCTCACCCCTTTATTCTTACACTTGAGCTGAACTGCTGTCTGAGGAGCCAGAGAAGCTCTAAGAATCACTTGATGAAATGTTTTAAGGACAAAGACACCAAGATTCACTTTTGTGATTGGGGCTGGAAACACGAATGCAGTGTATGAGCTCACTGACAGCCCCTCCCACAAACACACACACTACGTTCATTCAACCCCAGCTGGCCCTGTCACCCCCCACCCCTCGGGTTTTCTAAGGATTCCTGTGTTCTCCAAATTGTCTTGTCATCACCATCATTAGGGCACAGAGGGGCCCCGCTGCTATTTAGCATTGAACATAGAAGCTCCATTCACTGTCTCCATCAATCTGATATTTACGACCGGCCAGGCCTGGCTGCTCTGTGCTGGGTACCCAGCCCTTAATGAGACAGATGTGATTCTCAGCTCACAGAGCATAAATCTTAGTGACAGAGACCCAAGTAAATTAAAATTGTGGCTACAATAATGGCTGCATCCATGGGGCTTTGGGTCTCTGTCAAAAGGAAGCTTTGATCTAGACAGGGGTCAGGGGAGGCTTCCTGATAAAGGGTTGAGTTACATAAGTTCTGAAGGATTAAACAGGAATCCAGCCAGTGCCTGGTGGAAGCAATAGATGTCCATACAGTAAGAACAAAATATGTAAAAGCCCTGTGGCAGGAGGGAGCAAGCCAGGGCCCTCTTAGAGGAGGTGTGCTAGTCAGCTGCTGCCACGTAACAAGTTATCACACACATAGCTGCTTAAACCAATGCATGTTCGTTATCTCATGGTTTCTGCAGGTCAGGAATCTGGCACGTTTTAGGGGTCCTATGCTGGGTCTCACTCAGCTGCAAACAAAGCATTAGCTGGGGGAGTTCCCTGAAGGTCCAGTGATTAGAACCTTTCACTGCTGTGGTTCAATTCCTGCTAGAGAAGCTAACATTCAACAAGCTGTGCAGTGCAGAAAAAAAACTGTGAGCTGGGTAGCATTCTCATCCAGAGGCTCAACCAGGGAGGATCCGCTCCCGAGCTCCCTGCTGTGGCCAGAATCTGGTTCCTTGTGCTTGTAGGGCTGAGGCCCTCTCTTTCTGCTGGCTGTCAGCCAGGGGCTGCTGACAGCAAGAGAGCTGTTGAGCTTCACACAAATTCAGAAAGCACTTCCAGCTCCCTCTTGACTCTCCCTCTAGATATCTTGCCAACACCTACAGTGACCAACAGTCTCAGTTTCCCTGGGATTTCTCTGTTTTAGCCACATAAGCCCCACATCTCAGTGTGTGTGTGTGTGTGTGTGTGTGTGTGTGTGTGTGTGTTACTTGCTCAGTCCTGTCCAACTTTCTGTGACCTCATGGACTGTAGCCTATCAGGTTCCTCTGTCCATGGGACTCTCCAGTCAAGAATACTAGAGTGGGTTTCTATGCTCTCCTCCCCGGGATCTTCCTGACCCAGGTATCAAACCTGCATCTCTTGTGTCTCCTGCATTGGCAAGTGGATTATTTTCCACTGAGCTACCTGGGAGGCCCCTATATGCAATCACTAAGTCATTTTATATAAGGGATTTGAGCATCTCTGGGTTTCAGTGTCCCTCAGACAGTGAGGGACGAGTTAATTAGTCTCTTCAGACCATGTCTATCACCAAGTCCTGCAGATTCAATATCCTGCACGTCTCTAGAACAGGGGGCACTAAACTTCGTATGCAGAGAGCCAGAGGATGATTTTCAGCTTTGTAGTCCCACAGTCTACTATTAATACAACTCTGTCACGTCATAAAAGCAGCATCTGCTACTGCTGCTAAGTCGCTTCAGTTGTGTCCACCTCTGTGCGACCCCATAGACGGCAGCCTACCAGGTTCCCCCGTCCCTGGAATTCTCCAGGCAAGAACACTGGAGTGGGTTGCCATTTCCTTCTCCAATGCATAAACGTGAAAAGTGAAAGTGAAGTCACTCAGTCCTGTCCAACTCTTCGCGACCCCATGGACTGCAGCCTACCAGGCTCCTCTGTCCAAGGCATTTTCCAGGCAAGAGTACTGGAGTGGGGTGCCATCGCCTTCTCCAAAAAGCAGCATCAGGCACATGTAAACACACAGGTATGGCTATGTTCTCATGAAATAGGCAACTGGCTGAGGTTAATCTGAGGGCCATAATATGGTGACCCTTGGTCTAGGGTTCATCTTTTGTCTTCATCCATACTGCCTAGTGCAAGTTGTCACCACCTCAAATCTGAATTATTGCAACAACTTGGACTCTCCACTTCATTATCCACACTAGAGCCAGACTGATCTTTCACCAGGAAAACCCAGTTACTCTTCTGCTTTTAAGCAGTCAAACCCAATGGGTAAAGGGCAGAAAAACAAAGTTAGACAAAACTTTTTAAGATAGACACACCCTCATCTTAGATTCTGCAGGATTCCAACAGATAAAAGCGTGCTAAGGATAAGTTCTCAATCTCAAAATTGCAAAACACACTAAGAAAAAAAAAAATCAGCAAGAGTCAGCAGAAAAAAAGAAGACAGTACTAGATACTGAAGACATTCTGAAAGTGAAACCATCTGAGATTATGAAACAATATATATGACAATATTTTATACGCTTAAAACTCATTCACACATAAAATAATTGAAAACAGACTGGATCACAGACTGGATGGACATGAGTTTGAGCAAGCTCCGGGAGTTGGTGATGGACAGGGAAGCCTGGCATGCTGCAGTCCATGGGATCACAAAGAGTCGGACATAAATGAGCAACTGAACTGAAGGTTTAAAAAATTACTTAGAACTGAATGATAGTGAATATGAAAGTAAAAAGTGAAAGTGTTAGTTGCTCAGTCATGTCCAACTTTTTGCGACCCCATGGACTGTAGCCTGTCAGGCTCCTCTGTCCATGGGATTCTCCAGACAAGAATACTGAAGTGGGTTGCCGTGCTCTCCTTCGGGGGATCTTCCTGACCGAGGGATCAAACCTGTCTTTTCCATCTCCTACATTGGCAGGCAGGTTCTTTATCACTAGCAGCATCTGGGAAGCTATCCTCATACTATATGACTGTTATTTTTTTTTCTGGTTGTGCCACATGGCATGTGGGATCTTAGTTTCCTGACCAGGGATTGAACCCATATCCCCTACTTTGGAAGCATGGAGTCTTAACCACTGGACTGCTACGGAAGTCCCTATTCTATGACTTAATGACAGAACAGTGTACGGGGGGTGGATAAAATAGAACACTCTAAAAACAAACAAGCAAACAGAAATAAACTTTGGCCTTTGCCCCCAGTTCTGGGAAGTGGTCTCTGGGAGACTGAGGTCAACCATGTGGATGATTGATGAGTCAGTCAGTGAATCAGTTGTGCCCAGTGAAAGCTCTGTACCCTGGAGCTTGGGGGAGCCACCCTGACTGGCAATGCTTCACGTGTGTTGTCTCACAACAATGCCGGGAGAATACCGCATCCTGACTGTGCAGGGAGAGGACATGGAACTTCCTGTTTGTGTCCCCCACCCCCAATGCATATGTTAAAACCCTAACCCTCCATGGGATGATATTTGGAGGTGGGGGCCTTTGGGAAGTGATGAGGATGGGGCTCCCCAGGAATGAGATTAGTGCCCGTATAAAGGGAACCCGGAGGAGAAGAAAATGGAAACCCACTCCAGCATTCTTGCCTGGGAAATCCCATGGACAGAGGAGCCTGGCGGGCTACGGTCCATGGGGTCACAAAAAGTCAAGACACAACTTAGTGAACACCTAGCCACATATGACTACTGGGCACTTGAAATAAGTTAAGGTATGCTATAAGCAAAAAATGCACACTGGAGTCCAAGACAGTGTGGAAAAAAAAAGAGAGAGAGAAAGAGTGTAAAACATCTTACAATCTTCATACTGACTATATGTTAAAAGATATCTAGACTATATTGGGCTAAATAGAATGTTATTTAAAAAATTTTTAAAGAAATGAGATGAATAACTAATGAAAATCTACTGTATCGCACAGGGAACGCAGTGCTCTGTGGTGACCTAAATGGGACGGAAATCCAAACGGGAGGACGCATGCTAAGTCGCTTCAGTTGTGTCCGACTCTTTGCAACCCTATGGACTGCAGCCCACCAGATTCCTCTGTCCATGAGATTCTCCAGCAAGAATGCTGAAGTGGGTTGCCATTTCCTCCTCCAGGGGGTCTTCTGACCCAGGGGTCAAAGCTTCATCTCTAATGTCCCCTGCACTGGCAGGTGGCTTCTTTACCACCAGCACCACCAGTGTGTATATACATACAGCTGATTCACTTTGCTGTACCGCAGAAACTAATATGACATTGTACCCCAGAGACCTCCCTGGACCCTCTGCCATGAGAAGACACAGCAAAGAGATGGCCATCGATAAGACAAGAAGCAGGGCCTCGGCAGACACTGGACCTGCCAGTGCCTTGATGCGGGATTTCCAGCCCCCAGTACTCAGCCATAAGTGTCTGTTGTGTGTCAGCTGCCCAGTCTTGGTATTTTGGAATGGCAGCCCAGAGGGGCTCAGACAGCTAGGCTCAGTCCTGTGTCTCTCTCCCTTTAGTTGATCTGAATCCATCATCTTATTTGTGTTAATATTTTTATTAACTTATTTAGCTGCATCAGGTCTTACTTGTGGCTTGTGGGATCTAGCTCCCCGACCAGGGATGGACCCGGGACCCCTGTATTAGAAGCATGGACATGCTCAGTCGTTCAGTCGTATTTGACTCTCTGCGACCCCATGGACTTCAGAACGTCAGACTTCACTGTCCTTCATCTTCTCCCGGAGTTTGCTCAAACTTATATCCATTGAGCCATTGACGTCATCCAACCATCTCATCCTTTGTTGCTCCTTTCTTCTCCTGCCTTCAGTCTTCCCCAGCATTAAGGTCTTTAACCATCAGGGAAATCCCTTAATCCATAATCTTTATCCCTCTAATGGTTACAGCTAATCTTAAACCAACATTGTGACTATGATAGCACTTACTGATTTCTGAGTCTTTCTAGTGAATTGTCAAGCCTCATGGTGGTTCTGGGAACCACCCCTGCTTATTAGCTTCCTGCGGTGGCCATAACAAAGCACCGCAAGCATGGGGTCTTATATAAGAGCCGCTCATCGACTCCCATTTCTGGAGGTCAAGAATCAGAGGTCAGCGTGTCAGCAGGGTGTCTCCCTCTGCAGCCACGAGGGAGGACTTGTTCCAGGCTCTCTCCGGGCTTCCGGGGGTGGCTGGTGGCCTCTGATGTCACTTGGCTTGCAGCAGCATCACTCTGTCCCTGCCTCCATCTCTACACCGCCTTCTCCCAGTGTCCAAACGTCCCCTTGGTATAAGGACAGCAGTTGTATTGAATTAAAGCCCACCCTGATGACCTCGTTTTAACCTGACTGTATCTACAAAGACCCTATATCCAAAAGAGGGCACCTCCTGAGGTGCCGGGGGTTAGGACGGCAATGGTGGGGACACATTCACCCAGTACATCCCTCAACTTGCAAATGACCTCAGAATCAAGGACAGTCCTGCACAGAGACTGTGACCTCTGACTGTGCAGTTCTCCCCCACCAGCCTCACAAAGGAAAAGTGTTAAAAAGAGAGGGTATATGCCCATTAGGATGCTTATCGTCAGAAACCAAAAGATAGCAAACGCTGGCGAGGATGTGGGGCAATTAGCCCCGTCATGCACTGTCACTGGGAACGCAAACTGGTGTAGCCAACAGGGAAGCAGTCTGGAGGGTTCTCAAAACATTAAACACAGAACAACCATCTGCTGCAGTAAGCTGACTCCTGGGTATACATACACCCAAAAGAACCAAAAGCAGGGTCTCAAACAGATATTTGCACACCTATGTTCACAGCAGCATATTCACACTGGCCAAAGGTAGAAGCAACCCAAGTGTCCATTGGTGGATGGTGGATAAACACAATGTGGTCCATCCACACAGTGGAATGTTACTCAGTCTTAAAAAGGAAGGAGATTCAGACACCTGCTACCACCTGGATGAGCCTTGAGAACATGATGCTCAGTGACAGAAGCAGACAGAGAAGGACAAATACTGATTCCACTCACAGGAGGTCCTGGAGGAGCCAGACCCACAGAGACAGGAAGTAGATGATGGGGCCAGGGGCTGGCGGAGGGGACTGAGAGTCAGTGTTTAATGAGAGTGGAGGTTGAGCTTGGGAAGATGAGAAAGTTCTAGAGATGATGGTCGGGATGGTTGCACAACCATGTGAATGTGCTTAGTGCCACCAAGCTGTGCACCTAAAACCGGTTATGATGGTGAATTCTACATTACGTATAATCTACCCTGGTAGCTCAGATGGTAAAGAATCTGTCCACAATGTGGGAGACCTGGATTCGATCCCTGGGTTGGGAAGATCCCCTGGAGGAGGGCATGGCAACCCACTCCAGTATTCTTGCCTGGAGAATTTCATGGACATAGCAGCCTGGCACACTACAGTTCATGGGGTCAAAAAGAGTCGAACACAATCGAGCCACTCAGCACACACACATAATCTACCCCAATAAAATAGAAAGGAATTGAGAGAGAGGAACTGACATATGCCGGAAGTAGAGAAGTGAGAAGGGAACACTGTTCACAGACAGAAACACCCAGAATGTGAAAGCCAAGAGGGATTATCTGTGAACGAACGAGGAAACCCAGGACAGGCCAGGCTGCTGGCAGCCCTGCCCCAGCTAGGAGTCCGACACATTCTGGCCTGGACGCGCACCAGCGCATTCATGCCCCGGCATGACCCTGAAGCGGCCTCCGAGAAGGGCGCAGAAACCGCATCCAGATGTTGGCAGGTCTGGGGTAGGGCAGATAAAAATCAGACTCTGAAATCTGCCTTGGAACCAAGCGAAGCTCAGAAAGCACTATGACTGGTCCAAAATACCCGACAGTGTCTCCAGGCATTTCCACAGAAACAGCATTTTGCCTGGACACTGTGGCAGAGAAGATAATGTCCACAAAGATGCCCCCGTCCTAGTCCTGGGACCATGGGGACATGTCACAGGACAGAAGAGACTCTGCAGGTGGGATTAAGGCCCCTGAGACAGGGCCCCTGTAAGAGGGAGGGGGAGGGTCAAAGGCAGAGAGACGGGAGATGCCGCTCTGCTGGCTGTGAGGATGGAGGGAGGGGCCGCGGTCCAGGGATGCCGCGCCTCTAGAAGCTGGAAAAGGCAGGAGCCTCCGGAGGGACCTGCCCCGCCCACAGGGGGATTTAGCCCCCGTGAGGCTCCCTAAGTTACAGCAGCAACAGGAAGCTAATATAGGCTCTTTGCAGGCCATGCCACACAGTGCTCAGCCAAGAGAGAGTTGTGTATTGAGCGGGGGCACTGAGCATCTTCGTAGGAAGAACACCTTGAAAATGGGAACTGCCCTTTCCCCTCTGCTCTCTCGGGTCAGGTGCAAGGACTGTTAGTCGCCAGAAGACCAATGACCACATTCTGGCTTCAGCCCAACTAGTTCCATGGCCTCAGCAGGGCAGTGAACCTCTCCAGGCCTCACTTACTGGCTGGTCGTTGATCGGCTTTGTGCCTTTAGTTCTAATTTTCGATAGCAAGCGGCTGACCATGTCTTTTTGTCTTCCTAGAATTCTTTTTCCAAGGGGAAAGTCCACCCCAGTCATATGGCCCACCCACTACACTAATCACAGTAGTGACTGGTCCACACTGGACCCAGGCCTGTCAATCACAATAACCAATCCTTCACCCCCATCAGTGATTGGTCCATCCTGGACCTGGACCTGTCAATCACAGTACCCATATCTCCATCTTTATTGATGATTGGGGCACTGGATGCAAGCCAGCCAATCACAGTAACCACCCATCTACCCCCACCAGTGATTGGTCCACAGGACCTGCCAATCACAGTAACAGCCCCTCCATCCCTGTTCATAACTGGTGCACACTGGACACAGATCCGCCAATCACAGTAACCACCCTTTCACCCACATCAGTGATTGGTCCAAAGGGTTGCAGGCCAACCAACTTTCTTCCCTGAATTTCAATTGTGTGAAATTGCCACTTTGATAGGCCAAAAACAATAGGACATGATCAACTTCATAGGGGTTTCACTTGTGGCTCAGACAGTAAAGAATCTGTCTGCAATGCAGGAGATCTGGGCTCCACCCCTGGGTGGGGAAGATCCCCTGGAGACGGGAAGGGCTACCCACCCCAGTATTCTTTCCTGGAGAATGCCATGGACACAGAAGCCTGGTGGGCTATAGTCCATGGGGTCGCAAAAGGTTGGACCTGATTGAGCAACTAACACGTCCACACAACTAACAACAGGAGGGAGGGCGCAGCCTTCTTCCCAGTGGGGCTCCTTAGCTGCCATAGCTAGGCTTGAGGCCATCGACTGCCATCTTGACCTCCAAAAGAACGGCAGGAGGATGCAGTCAATTCTGAAGGAAGAGGCTGGATGGATGTAGGGAGCACAGCCAGGAAAGGACCTCAGGGGACAAGACAAAGTGACGCAGCCCTGCCTGGGGCCAGGACTTCTCTGGACTGGCCAGGCACAGGAGCCAAACTTGGCTCGAACGGTCCAAGCTGGGGTTGTCTCTCTTACATAAATCTTGGACAAACCAAAGTAGGGAGCCATAACTTCCACAGGGACCCTACAGCCCTTCACCACCTCTCCCACCATTGTAAAAAAAGAGACCACTTGATCAACACGACATCAGATTTATCCAAATTCTAGATGGCGTCACCTCTGCATACACGGGGATCCTGTTTCCACGAGGCCTGGGCAGAGTCATGCACAGCCCATGGTCAGGAGAGAACCTCCTTGCTAAGTGTACCATCCAAGTCTGAAAAGGGTCCCTGGAGACAAAGGAGCCTCACATCAGGTCTTCATGTTCTCATTCACTGGCCTCCTTTTGGGCAAAATCTTGATGGACAGCATAGATATATAGTGAAGTCACTCAGTCGTGTCCAACTCTTTGCGATCCCATGGACTGTAGCCCAGCAGGCTCCTCTGTCCATGGGATTCTCCAGGCAAGCATACCGGAGTGGGTTGCCATTTCCTTCTCCAGGAGATCTTCCCGACCCAGGGTTCGAATCCAGGTCTCCGGCATTGTAGGCAGACGCTTTACTGTCTGAGCCACCAGGGAAGTCTGATGAACAGCATAAGCAGTCACAAAATAAAGCCTGTCAAATGATTTGTAAGTGGCACCCACGCCACAGTCTGTGCAAAAGCCCTTCTTCCTCCCCAGGGGAGCCCATGGCAGCAAGGACCACTTATCCACTGACAACCTTCAAGTATTAACAGAAATTTCCAGCTCAAGTTGCTCTGGAGCTTCAGTCAGGACTGACCTGGACCTGGACATCTCCCCCTGCAGCTCAATGTATCCCTGAGGTGGGGGAATCTTCCCCCGACAAAGCTCTTACCCCTCTTCTCCTGAGTTCTAGGGTACCACCTCTCTCATGGACAGAGGTTCGTTAACATTGTACAAGAGGCAGTGATCAAAACTATCCCCAAGAAAAAGAAATCCAAAAAGGCAAAATGGTTGTCTGAGGAGGCTTTACAAATAGCTGAGAAAAGAAGAGAAGTGAAAGGCAAAGGAGAAAAGGAAAGATATACCCATCTGAATGCAGAGTTCCAGAGAATAGCAAGGAGAGATAAGAAACCCATCTTCTTGAGTGAACAATGCAAAGAAATAGAGAAAAACAGTAGAATGGGAAAGACCAGAGATCTCGCCAAGAAAATTGAGATACCAAGGGAACATTTCATGCAAAGACGGACACAACAAAGGACAGAAATGGTATGGACCTAACAGAAGCAGAAGATATTAAGAAGAGGTGGCAAGAACACACAGAAGAACTGTTCAAAAAAAGGTCTTAATGACTTGACCACGATGGTGTGGTCACTCACCCAGAGCCAGATTCCTGGAGTATGAAGTCGAATGGGCCTTACAAAGCATTACTACCAACAAAACTAGTGGAGCTGATGGAATTCCAGCTGAGCTATTTCGAATCCTAAAAGATGATGCTGTTAAAATTCTGCACTCGATAAGCCAGAAAATTTAGAAAACTCAGCAGTGGCCACAGGACGGGAAAAGGTCAGTTTTCATTCCAATCCCAAAGAAGGGCAATGCCAAAGAATGCTCAAACTACCACACAATTGCATTCATTTCGAATGCTAGCAAAGTAATGCTCAAAATCCTTCAAGCTAAGCTTCAACAGTATGTGAATCGCGAACTTCAGATGTTCAAGCTGGATTTAGAAAAGAGATCAAATTGCCAACATCTGCTGGATCATGGAAAAAGCAAGAGAGTTCCAGAAAAACATCTACTTCTGCTCCATTGACTATGCTAAAGCCTTTGACTGTGTGGATCACAATAAACTGTGGAAAATTCTTAAAGAGATGGGAATACCAGACTACCGTACCTGCCTCCTGAGAAACCTGTATGCAGGTCAAGAAGCAACAGGTAGAACTGGTTATGGAACAACAGACTGGCCAAAATTGGGAAAGGAGTACCTGAAGCTTATATATTGTCACCCTGCTTATTTATCTTATTTTTAGAGTACATCATGTGAAAAGCCAGGCTGGGTGAATCACAAGCTGGGATCAAGATTGTCGGGAGAAATACCAACAACCTCAGATATGCAGATGACACCACCCTAATGGCAGAAAATGAAGAGGAACTAAAGAGCCTCTTGACGAAGGTGAAAGAGGACCATGAAAAAGCTGGCTTAAAACTCAACATTCAGAAAACTAAGATCATGGCATCTAGTCCCATCACTTCCTGGCAAATAAATGGGGAAAAAATGGGAAGAGTGACACACTTTATTTTCTTGGGCTCCAAAATCACTGCAGATGGTGACTGCAGCCATGAAATTAAAAGACGCTTTGCTCCTTGGAAGAAAAGCTTTGACCAGCCTAGACAGCATATTAAAAAGCAAAGACAGCACTTGGCCGACAAAGGTCCATCTAGTCAAAGCTATGATTCTTCCAGTAGTCATGTACAGAGGTGAGAGCTGGACCATAAAGAAGGCTGAGCACAGAAAAATTGATGCTTTTGAACTATGGTGCTGGAGGAGACCCCTGAGAGTCCACTGGACAGTAAGGAGATTAAACCAGTCAATCCTAAAGGAAATCAACCCTGAATAGTCATTGGAAGGATTGATACCGAAGCACCAATACTTTGGCCACCTGACGTGAAGATGTACCAGGTGGGTACTCCCAGTTCAGAGAAATTTCCAGACTCTCATCAACTCAAGGACAGACCTGGGCCCTCCACACCTGTCCCTTACCTCACCTCCCTGCCAAGTCTTTGCAAATGGTTGGCACAGAAAATGTGCTTGTTTCTTTACTTTTAAAAAATATTTTTAATTTTTATTTATTTGGTTGTACCAGGTCTTAGTTGCAACATCTGGGATCTAGTACCCTGACCAGGGATTATACCTGGACCCCCTGAATTGGGAGTGTGGAGTCTTAACCACTGGACCAACAGGGAAGTCCTGAAAATGTGTTTATTGCTCAAGTGAAAAGCTGACAGTTTTACCAAAGGAGAAACAGGTAACTGCTGATTAGCTCTGCAAAAAGTGGACCAAAGCCCTCCAAGCTGCAACATCTCTGGGTTGCTTTATCTTCTATATAATTTTTTAAAATTATTTATTTGGCTGCTCCAGGTCTTAGTTGCAGTATGTGGGATCTAGTTCCCTGACCAGGGATCAAACCACAGCCCCCTGAACTGGGAGCAGAGAGTCGTAGCCACTGGACCACGAGGAAGTCCTCTCCATATAATTAGTGAAGTTGCTCAGTTGTGTCCGACTCTTTGCGACCCCGTAGACTGCAGCCCACCAGGCTCCTCCGTCCATGGCATTCTCCAGGCAAGAATACTGGAGTGGGTTGCCATTTCCTTCTCCAATATACATGTACACACTCCATATAATGTTGAGGTATAAAAATTGAAGGTGGGATTGATCGCCCGTGAATTCTGTCATCAGTCATCATGTAAAGTCCATTTGAAACCCAGCTTTCCCTAAATACCCATATTTCTAAATTGAAATAAAGTTCTGAGCAAGATGTAAAGTCCTGGGAACTTCCCTGGTGGTCCAGTGGTTAGGACTCTGTGCTTCTACTGCAAGGGAGGCGTGGGTTCTATCCTGGTTGGGGAACTAAGATTCCACATACTGCACTGTTCAGCCAAAAAAAAAAGATGGACTTTAGTCCATTTAGGATTTTTTTAAAAAGTCAGCTTTTAGACAAATTATTTGGGACTGGGTAGACCAAAAAACAAAGCTGTTTGGATGTCTCTCCTCCCTTTCACTCAGATGTAATGGAGACAGCCTGGCTGGGACAAGCAGGTGTTTCACTGGGGACAGAGGCAAAGGGGGTGGAAGATCCAAGAAGATCCTTCGAGCCCCTAATCTCAGACAGCCAAATATCTTCTAGAATTGGCTTCATTTTTATTTTTGCAAAGATCAGGGGTGGAATACAAAAGCAAAGTAGAAGGAGGGAAGATAAGAGGGAACAGGAGACTGCTGGCTCCACTCGGTGACCTCGGGCTGAGAGAGCACCCTTGACAGGATGAAGCCCAATTTAGTTTTCTAAAAGCAACTTTGGAGGATAAGTTACCACCTGGGCTTGAGAGATACGTGAAAACACCCCAGGCAGATCTGAAGAATGACTCCGAGGCAGTGAAGCAAGAGAAATGAGTAGGTGGGAGACGCCATCCCCAGTTACAGGAACGATCCTTGAAAACTTCCAAAAGGATCCGCACTGGCTCTGAGACCCGAAACATGAGCCCAGAGGGACGGAGAAGGAAAGGGCTGGGGAGGAGGGACAGTCAGGGGGTTCAGGACTGACATGTACACACTGCTATATTTGGACTACATAGGGGACTTCCCTGGTGGTCCAGTGGCTGGGACCCCATGCTCCCAATGCAGGGGGCCCCCGTGTGATCTCTGGTCAAGGAACTAGATCCCACATACCACAACTGAGAGTTCTCATACCACAACTGAGACCCTGTGCAGCCAAATAAATAAATAATATTTTAAAAAATAGAATGGATAACCAACAAGGACCTACTGTGTAGTGCAGGGAACTGTACTCAGTATTATGTAATAACTAAATGGAAAAAGAGCTTAGGAAAGAATAGGTATATGTATGTGTATAATTGAATCACTTTGCCGTACCCCTGAAACTAACACAATATTTCAATCAACTAGCAATAGTCGCTCAGTTGTGTCTGACTTTTTGCAACCTCTTGGACTGTAGCCCACCAGGCTCCTCTGTCCATGGGATTTCCCAGGCAAGAATACTGGAGTGGGTTGCCATTTCCTCCTCCAGGAGATCTTCTCAACCCAGAGATTGAACCCAGGTCTCCTGAGTCTCTTGCATTGGCAGGTGGATTCTTTACCACTGAGCCAAATATTGTCAATCATCTAGACTCCAATATAAAATTTAAAAGTTTGAAAAAGAAATTTAAAAAAAAAAAAAGGAAAAAGGGGTAGAATCTACTATCAGAACACAGAGAACGCACATCCAAACTGTGAAGCTCAGCGGCCAGGTCCCCAGCTGAGCCCGCAGCTGCATCAGCCCCCTCCCCGGAACACACACTACTGTCATCCCACGGCCCAACTCTTGCCCCACCAAGGCAGTGATGGGGTGACAAATCACCCCAGGTCACCTGGGGCTCTTCCAGATTGAACCTGGAAACCAGGACATTTGGTCACCCTACTCCGCCTCTGTCTTCATGTGCCAGGGAGGGTCTGGAGCCATCTACGGGTTCCCAAGGAAGGGCTCGAGCTTTCCAAGTGGCGCTTTTGGTAATGCAGGAGATGCGGGTTTGATCTCTGGGTCGGGAAGATCCCCTGGAGGAGGGCACAGCAACCCACTCCAGTATTTTTGCTTGGAGAATCCCGTGGATAAAGGAGCCTGGTGGACTACAGTCCATGGGATCACAAAGAGTCAGACACAACTGAACACGCGCACACACATGGAAGGACTCAGCCAGCGTACCCCAAGAGCTGAGCTGTCCTCGTGAATGAGGCAGGAACAGTGTCTATTTCCAGCCTCCCGATGTGCCGCAAAGTGGCTCAGTGTAAAGCCAGTGTGTTCTCACTGCCTCTCAAATGCCTGCCAGAGCCTGTTTCCAACGAGAGTGAACCTCACATACAGAGCCTCCGGGAAGGAGCCAGGCTGAGCGGGGGTGGGGTGATAAGACAACAGCCTCAGGGGACACCAATCACCTCCTCCATCAATGAGATGATAGGGACTGACATACACACATGACTACACAGAAAATAGATTAACTAATAAGGACCTATTGTACAGTACAGCCGAGAAGGCAATGGCAACCCACTCCAGTGCTCTTGCCTGGAGAATCCCAGGGACGGCGGACCCTGGTGGGCTGCCGTCTATGGGGTTGCACAGAGTCAGACACGACTGAAGCGACTTAGCAGCAGCACCAAGCACAGAGAACTCCATTTAATACTCTGTAATGACCTGTATGGGAACAGAACCTAAACAATAGTGGATATATGTGTATTTGCTGTACACCTGAAGCTAACACAACATTGTAAATCAACTATGTGTATGCTCAGTCATGTCCAGCTCTTTGTGACTTCATACAGGGACTATACCCACTAGGCTCTTCTGTCCTTGGGGATTCTCCAGGCAAGAATACTGGAGAGGGTTGCCATGCTCTCCTCCAGGGGGTCTTCCCCACCCACAGATGGAACCCACATCTCTTCATCTCCTGAATGGCAAGTGGGTTCTTTACCACTAGCACCACCTGGGAAGCCCTTAAAGATCAATAGTTTTTTCTGAAATCAAAACTCAAAATTAACACCAAGAAATCCATGACCAATCAAACAGCAACATTTTACATAAAGGCAGGCTCCCACACTGTACTCACTCACTCACCTTTCTCTCTTCCTCCCCATCCCAGCCCTCCGTGTGTCATCTTTGCTTCAAATGTTGGTATTTTGCTTCTTAGGCTTTCTCTTGCATTCACTGGGTGTGTCCATTATTGCACTGTGATATCATTTCTCTCGATCTTGAGCTTCTTGGCATTCCCTTAAACTTTGGGCCCAAGGTGAGGGTCCCGCTTACATCCCTCAGTCTGGGCCCCCAAGGATGGTCACGATTCAGTAGCACTGTCTGACTTCTTCCTCAGTCATTTTGTTTTTTAGTTCCACTCTCTTATTCATTTTCTGTCGGTGCGCGTCAGCAACTAAGTTTTCATTTTCAAAAAGCTTTTAGGTTTAAAAAGTAGATTCACAGATTAAAAAAGAAAATGTTCTAGGGACTTCCTTGGTGGTCCAGTGGGTGAAATCTGCCTGCCAACGCAGGAGACACAAGTTCCATCCCTGGGTTGGCAAGATCCCACATGCCTCGGAGCAACTAAACCCGCGCGCCACAATGAGCCCGTGCCCTCTTTGAGACGGCGCTCTAGAGGCCATGGCAATGACAAGTCCTCGCACCACAGCTAAAGTGTAGCCCCTGCTCGCCACAACTAGAGAAAAGCCCACACAGCAATGAAGTCAAAGCCAAAAACAAAAATAAATTTAAAAATTTTTAAATGAGAATGTTCCAAAATTGATTGTGGGGATGGTTGCATATATTTGTGAAGATATCCAAAACCACTGAACTGGTTTACATTGGTGAACTTTATGAAATGTGAATTATATCTCCATACAGCTGTTATTTTTTTTAAAAAATCAAAAGGTAGACCATTTACAGAATATTAAATAAATATTTTCATGGACTACCTGCAGATATGCACCTTGCCCCGTGATCCCATCCAGTCTGTGGTTTTAATAACACCCTGACATCTCCAAGCTCCAGGCCAGATTTATCTTCTGAATGCCCCACTTGAGTTAGCTTCTGGAACCTCCTTCCAGGTGACCTGAGGTGATCCCCACACCTGTGTGATCATTCCCCTTGAGTGTGGTCAGGACTTGTGTTAAGTTTCTTAGCAGTAGGATATGGGGACTCATGAGAGTCCCTTGAACTGCAAGGAGATTAAACTAGTCAATCCTAAAGGAAATCAACCCTGAATATTCACTGGTAGGACTGATGCTGAAGCTCCAATACTCTGGCCACCTGACGCAGACAGCCGATTCATTGGAAAAGACTCTGATGCTGGGAAAGATTGAATGCTAGAGGAGAAGGGGGCGGCAGAGGATGAGATGGGTAAATAGCACCATCGATTCAATGGATATGAACTTGAACAAACTCCAGGAGATAGTGAAAGACAGGGAAGCCTGGCGTGCTGCAGTTCATGGGGTCACAAAAAGTCAGACAGGACTTAGCAACCGAACAACAACAAAGTGGGGACTTCCCTGGTGGTCCAACGGTTAGAACTTCACTCTTTCTCTGTCTGGTTTCAATCTCTGGTCAGGGAACCGGATCCCATGAGCTGACCATGATCCCATGGTCAAAAAGAAAAAAAAAATGGCAGTAGGATATGGCAGATGTGATATCACTGTCAGGACTAAATTATATCATATAAGACGCCCACCTTAGCAGACTGAAGACCTTCCTGGCTGGCCTGCTGAAAGGGTGAGCTTATTGGATGAGCCTGTGTGGGGAGGAGCTCTGGGTGCCTCTAGGAGCTGAGGGTGCCCACCAGCCAGACCCTTGGTCACCTGCACCAGTTAGGAGGTGGATCCTTCCCTATCCAGCCTTCAGATGAGAACACAGGCCAGCCAGCCTTCTGACCGCAGCCTTGTGTGACCCTGAGCAGGGGACCCAGCTAAGCCATGCCCAGACTCCTGACCCCCAGAGACCAGGAGATGATAGACATGAGCCGTCTCAAGCTGTCCGATGGATGGCTATTTGTTACCACAGGCCAGTGACTGACAAATGTCTTGGGTCTGACACACGCCCAACTGACAGCCCTTCTCGGCCCCAAGGATACCTGTTCCTCCCAGGTTTCCCCGCCTCAGACAGAAACTCCATGCTCAACAGCACTCAGACCATCACCGCCTGAGGTCCTCCTGAGGCCTTTCTCGCAACCTCCATCCAGTCTGCCTGATAATGCTGTCAGTGCCTCCTCCAAAAATGTACATGGGGGATTTCCCTGGTGATCCAGTGTTTAGGACTCCCCCTTCCAATGCAGGGGCCTCAGGGTTGATCCCTGGCTGGGGAGCTAAGATGCCACATGCCAGGCAGCCAAAAAACAAAACATAAAACAGAAGCAACACTGTAACAAATTCCATAAAGACTTTAAAAATGGTCCACATTAGGGCTTTCCTGGTGGTTCAGTGGTAAAGAATCCGCCTGCCAATGCAGGAGACTTGGGCTCGATCCCTGATCCAGGAAGATCCCACATGCCTTGGAGCAGCTAAGCCCAGGCGCCACAACAGTCCTGTGCTCGAGAGCCCAGGAGCTGCAGCTACTGAAGCCTGTGTGCCCTAGAGCCTGCGCTCTGCAGCTAGAGAAGCCCCCGCAATGAGAAGCCCGCGCACCCCAATTAGCGCGTAGCACCCACTCACCACAACTAGAGAAAAGCCCTCGCAGCAACAAAGACCCAGCACAGCCAAAAATTAATAATTTGTTAATGGTCCACATTTTTTAAAAGACCCATTAAAAGTCACATTTTTAACGTGCACTTAGGATTAGGCCACCTGCACCACCTCTAGGTGTGCTAAGCCACTCCATTTGTGTTCCACTCTTTGCGATCCCATGGACTGCAGCCTACCAGACTTCTTGGTTCATGGGATTCTCTAGGCAAAATACTGGAGAGAGGTGCCATTTCCTCCTCCAGGGGATCTTCCTAACCCAGGGATTGAACCCATGTCTCATGTCTCCTGCTTTGGCAGGCAGATTCTTTACTATCTGCACCACCTCTGCCCTGGGCTAAGCAGAGATCTCCCAGACCTTGTCCTAGGGCTGGCTGCTGAAACCTGACCCGGGCCGCGTTCTAGACTTCCACTGGCTCTCACTCAGGGCATAAGCCCCTCATGACCCGGCCCCACCCACTCTCTGCTGTGTGTCCTGAGCTCCTGCCTCCTGTTCCTGCCACATCAGCCCCCTGGCTGTTCCTCAAACACACAGCCTTGCCCCAGGGACTCTGCGCGGTCTGTGCCTTCTATCCAATGAGCTTGTCTACACCCTCAAGGCCATTACCTCCACTTCCCCTCTGCATCCCCTGCTGTGTGGGTTTTCTTCCAACGGGTGCCAAACTGTACCAGTGACAGTAGAAGGTAAGGTGGTATCTGCCAAGGTGTGGAACCTGGAGTCCCTTTAGAAGAAGTGGCCGAGCACTGGAAAGGGAGCCAGGACAAGAACGAGCACAGTCCAATCTGTACGAAGAAAGCAAGTTACCCTACTCTCCACCTTGACCGCGAGCACCAGGGAGTTCTAGTTTGATAGCTTCAGGTGATACTTCATTTCTCAAGAGAATGGAAGTGCACTGGGGAAATGCCTTCAGTGAGTCAACAAGCATGTATGGCAGAGAGATGTGTGTGTTCAATCGCTCAGTTGTGTCCAACTGTGCAGCCCCATGGACTGAAGCCCGCTATGCTCCTCTTTCCCAGGCGAGAATACTGGAATGGGTTGCCATTTCCTACTCCAGAGGATCTTCCCAACCCAGGGATTGATCCCTGTGTCTCCTGCATTGGCAGGGGTGTTCTTTACCACTGGCTGTACCTGGGAAGTCTATGTGGCAGGCATTGCACTAAATGATATTTACACATGTTACCTAACCTATGATCACAACCGCCCTACAAGACCAGTGTACTCTGACTGAAGAGGAAACAGAGGCACAGGAGCTGGGACACATGCCCAAGGTCATGGGGGGGTGGTTCTAAAGGAGGTCCACAGATTTCTTGCCACTCTTCTCTTTGGTGGAGCCTAAATCTCTTTCCTGAATATTCATGGGAAGGACTGATGCTGAAGCTCCAATACTTGGGCCACCTGAGGTGAAGAGCTGATTCATTATGAAAGACCTTGATGCTGGAAAAGACAGAAGGCAGGAGGAAATGGGGCAACACAGGATGAGATGGTTGGATGCCATTATCGACTCAATGGACATGAATTTGAGCAAACTCCAGGAGACAGTGAAGGACAGGGGAGCCTGGCGTGCTGCAGTCCATGGGGTTGCAAAGAGTCAGACATGACTTAGTGACTGAACAACAATTCTCTTCCCTTAGAGTGTGGACTAGACTTGACTCATGCCTAGTGAATAAAAATGCCACAAGCAATGGCCTGAGACCTCTGAGTAGGTCGTAAAAGGCACTGAGGCTCTCCCCGGCCTGGCCTGGGGGAGTTGGCCACCATGTAGTAAGGAGGCTCAAGCAGCGCCGTGGGAGGTCCTGCTGGGGAGGAGTCATGTGAGGGGCCTCCTGGAAGCTCCAACCCCTGTCCCCATCAGGCCTTCAGAGACAGCAACCTTATGAGGGGCTCTCAGCCAGAATCCCCAGACAAAGCACTCCCTAACTCTTGCCCAGAGAAATTGGAATAATAAACATTTGCCTTCATGTGTGACCTTCGGGGAGAATTTGTTACACAGCAACTGAGAACTGGTACACAAGACTCCAGGCCCCAGGACTTTCCTGCCTGGCTTTCAGTTTTCCTTCTCAGAAAGCACACATTGTATTCTTGGTGTTCTACACCATTCTGCTGTGAATCTTCATCTTGTGAGTTTTTTTAAATTTGGCTGCACCAGGTCTTAGTTAAAGTATGTGGGATCTTTAGTTTGGCCTGTGAGACCTAGTTCCCTGACCAGGGATGGAACTCGGGCACCCTGCCTTGGGAGCACAGAGTCTTAACCACTGGATCACTAGGGAAGTCCCTCCTTGCTTGTCTTTAACAGCCAATTATATCTCGCTGGTTCAAACAATAATTCAGCCTCTCTAAGAGGAAATAAGGGGCTTGGGGTCACTTTTTTTCCAAGCAGAGTCAACTATCAACTTAGCGAAGCCTTGGGATTTCCCTGGTAGTCTAGTGGTTAGGACTCTGCCCTTCTAATGCAGGAGGTGTAGGTTCAATCCCTGGTCATGGAACTAAAATCCCACATGTCCTGTGGTGCAGCCAAAAAATAAAAATTAAAAAAGGAAAAAAAAAAACTTCAGCAAAAACCCAAACCCTGCCCCAGCTTTGCTCCCGGGCTCCTACGTTTCTTTCCCTCTTTACTCTCAACTCTTTGCCCACCTCTCTGTGTAACTTTTTTCGCTCATCCAAGTCAGTCTTCCATCCCATTGGTCTTCCCTCTTTGCCTCCACGGCAGCCAGCACTGATCTATACAACAGGCTTCTCTCATCTGCATTGCGACCTCTCCTGTTTCTCCCCACCCGGCTCCACTCATCAGGCTCACGTCCAGCCGGGACACTGCCCTTCCCCCACTGCCCCAACCTCATGAAATCAATCACTCAGCAAGCCTTTAGGAAATTTAATAAGCTTGGTCTTTTTTTTTTTCCTTTTTGTCTGTGGACTTTTTGTTAGGTTTTCATAGGAAGAGGTGTTTGTGAGAGAACTATTTGCAGTGATGATATCTCGTGTTTTTGTAGCTTTTTAATGTGCACAGAGGAAAGGAGAGTCAGAGAGCCTGTGGGTGGAGGGAGGCAGTTGAGGCAAGAAGCTGATAAACATGGGCGATACCCAGGGAAACAGATACAGACATGTACATGAAAAAAAGAAACTTCCAATCACTTGGAAGTTGTTTTAACTATACAAGTCAAAGACTTGTATAGTTAAAACAAGTACAGGTTCTCAGTGGAGTGGGAAATCTCAGATTAAATACCAGAACAGAAAAAGGTCATTAGTGCAAAAAACAGGGAAATCTAGGCAAAATTGATTGCGAGTGTTTATGTTCATTTTAATGTCAATTTCTTTCTCTTTTTTTCCCTTTTGGCCGCACTGTACAGCATGTAGGATCTTAGTTCCCCAACCAGGGATCGAGTCCATGCACCCTGCGGTGGAAGTGCAGAGTCTCACCCCCTGGTCCACCAAGGCACGCATAAGTCTCTGCAGTCGTGTCTGACTCTGCGACCCTATGGACCATATAGCCAGCCAGGCTCCTCTGTCCATGGGATTCTCCAGGCAAGAATACTGGAATGGACTGCCACGCTATCCTCCACAGGCTCGAACCCCTGTCTTTCACACCTCCTGCATTGGCAGGCAGGTATTTTACCACTCGCGCCACCTGGGAAGCTCAAGGATGGCCCCTAATGTCAGTTTTCTCAGTGTTGATCACTATGCTATGGCAACACAAGGTTTGAACACTAGGAGGCACTGGGTGAAGGGTGTACCGGGACACTCTGTGCCATCTTTCCAATGAACAGGGTTCTGAAATCACCTTTCTTAGTTAATAGAGGTAAAGTGGGGGAAACAGCAAAGCCTGATGTAGACATGAACCAGCCACCCGGAACATGTTATCCCCTGGTTTACTCGAGAGCCACGCATATTCAGATAATGGAGAACAGCTCTTTCCCCGGTCCCACTGTTACATCCGTGTATGCTTATGACTGTGTATGCATAAGCACATCCGGGATGTGCTTATGACCAAAGAGAAGCAGCCAGGAGCAGAAAGGTCGTGCTTAAGATCTACGTAGGGCTCACAGACTCAAGTCAATTAATTCAGCCTCCCAGCACCCCCACGGGGAGGGGGCCAGCAGGATTATCCCCACTTTACAGATGAGGACACTGTGGCTTGAAGAGACAGCTCCTATCTTTCTCTGTCATTTTCTCCCTCTTTCTACCTCTTTGTATCTGTCTCTATCTCTGCTTCTCCTCATCTCTGTCTCTGTGTCTCTCTAGGTGTCTCTGTCTCCTTCCCCCACACCCTGCCTACACACACACTGAGTTCTTGGAATTCAGGAAAGTCTGAATGGGTCTCCATCACGAAATGGGCATGGCTCCCCAGGACCCTGCAGTCAGGCAGAGCAGGTGAGCCATGGGGACAGGGCCCGAGAGCTCTAAACCGTGCCCCAGGGCAGAAAGAGAGATGGGGAAGTGACTGGGTCCAGGCCCCAGCTTCCCTGGAGCCAGCCACAGACCCACAGGCGCTTCCCACCTCCCTGCCGCTGGTTTCTCTCTCTTTCCAGGACTCCACGGATGGAAGCGGATGCCCAGACCTTCACATCCTCCTTCAGGAAGAACACACTCCCCTGTGCGTGGCTGTGGGCTCCCCCCAGGGTCTCTTTCCTGCCACCCATGTCTGTGGTACCAGGAACAGACCTTTCTCCACGAATCCTGTGCTGAGTGGGGAGCCCAGACTTAACCAAAGGCAACCCAGCTCGCCTCCCTCTGAGGCTCTTCCAGTTCCACACTTTACACTCTGAGAATCCTGCCTTGAACACACACAGATCTCCTCTCCGGTGGCTTGTGGGGTCCGCCCCTCCAGTCCCTCATTGCAGGCGCATCAGTAGCAACAGTTAAGAGACGGGAGAGGGAAGTCGCTCAGTCATGTCCGACTTTGCGACCCCATGAACTGTAGCCCGCCAGGTTCCTCCGTCCATGGGATTTTCCAGGCCAGAATACTGGAGCAGGTTGCCATTTCCTTCGCCAGGGGATCTTCCCAACCCAGGTATCGAACCTAGGTCTCCCGTACTGCAGGCAGACTCTTTACCTGATCAGATCACAGTGAATCAGAACACCTGACTGGCTATTTGGTGGGACAGGAGGGCTACACGTGGCGTCCTGGGGGATCCCAGGGACTCCGTCCCCACTTCCCAGACAAGCAAACTGGGAAGGGGGTCCACACACACACCCACCCACAAAATCATACAGGATCTCACAGTGCAGTCATACACACGGCCACGCACACCCGCGGTCACACAGACACACAACGTACAGGCAATAACACCACCCTACACAGCCACAGGCAAACCCACGCTTGAGACCACACAATTACGTACAATCGGCTCAGGCACCACAGGTGCCGCAGGGAGCTGACTACGACCTCATTCGAAACCTTGTGAGCACCCCACCCCAAATCCTGGTCGGTTTTTCACGCCCTAGCAAGGGACTGGCTGAAAGAAGCCACAGGGAGGAGAGCAGAGGAACCCTCCCCAAACCCCTGGAGACCTCCCCTCTCTGCTCCCCAACCCCGTTTTCTGCCGCCCCATCCACCCTCCACCAGATGTGTATAAGAGACAGGCCTTTAGGAAATTTAATAAGCTTGGTCTTTTTTTTTTTCCTTTTTGTCTGTGGACTTTTTGTTAGGTTTTCATAGGAAGAGGTGTTTGTGAGAGAACTATTTGCAGTGATGATATCTCGTGTTTTTGTAGCTTTTTAATGTGCACAGAGGAAAGGAGAGTCAGAGAGCCTGTGGGTGGAGGGAGGCAGTTGAGGCAAGAAGCTGATAAACATGGGCGATACCCAGGGAAACAGATACAGACATGTACATGAAAAAAAGAAACTTCCAATCACTTGGAAGTTGTTTTAACTATACAAGTCAAAGACTTGTATAGTTAAAACAAGTACAGGTTCTCAGTGGAGTGGGAAATCTCAGATTAAATACCAGAACAGAAAAAGGTCATTAGTGCAAAAAACAGGGAAATCTAGGCAAAATTGATTGCGAGTGTTTATGTTCATTTTAATGTCAATTTCTTTCTCTTTTTTTCCCTTTTGGCCGCACTGTACAGCATGTAGGATCTTAGTTCCCCAACCAGGGATCGAGTCCATGCACCCTGCGGTGGAAGTGCAGAGTCTCACCCCCTGGTCCACCAAGGCACGCATAAGTCTCTGCAGTCGTGTCTGACTCTGCGACCCTATGGACCATATATGACAGCCAGGTGGGAGCACCGCCTTCCCCCGACCCGGGCATCTCGAGGGCTGCCCGCCCTCCTCCTACATCACCGCCCCCCGAAGTACCCCTCCCCCCATCACCGCCCCGCACGCGGCACCCCTTCCCCTGTTCACCTGAGACCCACCCGCGCCGCTCCCGTCTCCCCGAGGCTCCGAAAGGACAACTGGATGTGGGCCGTCCTGCGCACCTGGTCAGGAGCCCAGGTGGGCCCCAGCAAGGAGCTGGGCCGGCGGAGGGAGGGAGTGGGCAGCCTGTGCCCCGGGAGCCCCGGGAGCCACGCGGGGCACCCGGTTCTGGCCCCTCGGATTTTCTGGGCGCTGGGGAGGCCAGTGCGGTCCAGGTAGAGGGTGTGGCCTGGGCAGGTGAGCCCATGTGGGCAGGTGACCTGGGACAGAGGGCAGCGGAGGGGAGCAGAGAGCTGGGGGGAGGGGTGTGTATGTGAATATCCGGGTAGTTTATTAAATGAACTTTAACTTTGTAAAATGGTTTCAGAGTTTTGAAAGATTCTGAACATAGTATGGAGAGCTCCTACATACTTGGTCCAAGGTCCCCGCGTTCCTGACAGCTTGCTTTAGCGTGGTGGTTCATGGGCACAGTTTACCAACCATATTCCCTAATCTCTTAGGCTACAACTGGCTAGCCAGGGAGCTGTTTGCCGCTTGCATTCCCCTTGGAGCTCCTCCATAGGAGGAGCCCCTGACCCTGGCTCCACTCCCTCCTTCCCTCAGCGCAGCCTCAGTGCTTTCTATAACTTTAGTCCCCTCACCTGCAGGTGATATACCTTGCCCACCTGGTTGGAAACTCCCACCCCTCTCCAGGCCACAGTCCAGCCTCCTGTCACCTCCCCATTAGAGCCCCACAAAGACTGTCCAGTGTCTCTCAGGCTAGATGGTCACCTCCTCCAGGAAGCTTTCCCTGCCACCTGCCCCTGCAGGACAGAGCTGGGGGCCACTCCTTTGCTGACCCTCAGATCCACTGCCTTCATAGACAGACATGTCCCAGGTCTGAGCAGAGGGCTTGGCACAATGAATGAGCAGGTGGATGGATGAGAAATGCATAAGATCTGGTCTGCTTAGTGGGAGAGAATTGCTATGCTCAGGTCTGCTTCGCAGCTCAAACACTAGATGCTGCTGTTAATGTGGTGAGAGGTACAGCCTGGTGGGAGCCTGGAGGAGCTGGGCCTGCAGCCTGAAGGAGTGTCTGGCATCAGCTGACATACTCCAGTGCTCCCATGGGCAGTGAGAGAAATGAAAGTCACTCAGTTGTGTCTGACTCTTGCGACCCCATGGAATTCTCCAGGCCAGAATACTGGAGAGGGTAGCCTTTCCCTTCTCCAGGGGATCTTTCCAATCCAGGGATTGAACCCAGGTCTCCCGCATTATTGCAGATGGATTCTTTACCAGCTGAGCCACAAGGGAAGCCCAGTGTTCCCATGGACAGGCAGCGGTCTAATGGCTGGGGCTGCTGCCTGTCTTTGCCCAGCTTCTTGCTAAGCAAAGGATTTGCATTATTATTTACTTATATTTTATTTTATTGATGCTTTGAAATTGCAGTGCTGGAGAAGACTCTTGAGAGTCCCTTGGACTGCAAAGAGAGCAAATCAGTCAATCCTAATGGAAATCAACCCTGAATATTCATTCGAAGGTCTGAAGCTGAAGCTCCAATATTTGGGCCCCCTGATGTGAAGAGTCTACTCATTGGAAAAGACCCTGTTGCTGGGAAAGATTGATGGCAGAAGAGGAGGACAGAGGATGAGATGATTGGATGGCATCACCAACTCAATGGACGTGAGTTTGAGCAAAGTCTGGGAGATGGTGAAGGATAGGGAAGCCTGGCGTGCTGCAGTCCATGCAGTCACAGAGTCAGATATAACTTAATGACTGAACAACCACCATTTATTTGTAATTGGAGGATGATTTACAATGTTGTGTTAGTTTCTGCCATACATCAAATGTGAATCAGCCATAGGTATATAGGTGTCCTCTCCCACCTCCTACCCTATCCCACCCCTTTAGTTTGTCACAGAGCACCAGGCTGAGCTCCCAGCATCATACAGCAAATTCCCACTAGCTGTTTTACATATGGTAATGTATATGTTTCAATGCTGCTCTCTCAATTCATCCCACCCTCTCCTTTGATTGTGAATGAGTATGTTACGACCTGTGAAAATGACATGAACACATGTTTTGGTGTCCACCAACTTTTTGGCCACAGTCACACCTGTCTGCTTAACTGTTGTCCGATGTTTCTGGTTACATCTTTGGGTTGATGACTTTGCCGGTCGTCACAGTGACCATGTGGCTCTAAAAGGCTCCAACAATGATCTCCTGGTTCTTTACTGACAGTCTGAGGTTCCTGCCATGGGTGATTCCGTCCCTGCCTCTTAGATCAGCACGGCAAGCTGACAGCATCAAACGCAGGCAACAGACCCTACTATCCGCCCCTCCCCACATGAGGGTCCCCGCTCATCAGAACAAGTGGCTGTCCAGCGGCAAAGCTGAAACCTGGCTTGGGTGGCACTACCCACATAGGCTGCGGGTTTGCTCAAGACGTGTCCCTCCACACAGGAATTACTGCTGGACCAAGGCCTCCTGGGCCCGGCACACCACAGGTTTCCCCTCACAGCTTCCCTACCCCTACCCCCGCCCCGCCCCACC
>SJYT01040136.1:354515-383636 GCA_006410635.1 Cephalophus harveyi
AGCCCTAGCGCCCCCCCCCCCCCCCCCCCGTGCTCCGGGGGAGCAGTCCGAGGGGCTCGCACCCCAAGAGGCGACACTACCAAGATCTCAAAAAGTCGTGGCCATTTATTAAAATATGGAGGAGCTGGAGCACAGGCGCTGGGCGCGCACCGCGGTGCCCCAACCCCACCGAACTGGTGACAGCCCCAGTCCAAGCCCCGGGGGCCCCGCGGACCAGAGCCCCTCCCTCTCCCGCACCCGGGGAAGCAGCAGCAGGGTAAGCACCAAACTGGGCGTGTCCGAGGCCACCGGCGGAGGTGCCGCTCTGCCCTCCCAGGACACCACGGCGCAGGAAGCGGACCGCGCGCGGGGGCGGCCTCTACCGGCCGGGGGCTTCGCGGCTACGCGAGCTCGGAGCAGGGCTGGGGGCCGGGGTGCGGCCGGCGGGCTGGAGGAGGACGTGCGCATCGGCCAAACCAGAGCACCAAGTTGGGGGCCGCGCGGGTCCAGTCCGGGGCGCGGCACCGAGTCTGCGCCCTCCCCTAGGCCGAGGGGCCGGGTGGAGCAGCGAGACGTTCGGGTTCCTGGGGGGGCGCGTCTGCCCCGAGCTTCTCCTCGGGCACAGACTGTTCTGGAGTCTGCTCCGCCGGCGGAGGGGTTGGGACCGCGTCTTTGCCAGGAGTTTGCCGGTGGGGAGCCCCCGAGGGTGGGCTCAGACCCGGAGAGGGGCTGCGCTGGGAACTGCACCACCACCACCACAGGACCCCGGGAGGCCGCGACCTGACTGCTCTGGCTTGTTCTCCCTCGGGAACCTTCCAGAACCCACCCACCCGCTCTGGGCTGCTGGGCAAGGCTCTAGGGAGTGAGAGCTCTGAGGATGGTGGGCACTGAGCCCCAGAGGCCTTCCCAAGAGCCTGGGGGAGGGTCCAGTTGTAGGCGGACTGAAGGGGGAGCTGGAGGCCGGGGAGACAGGCCCCGGGGATGGAGGGGGTTTCCCAAGGGGGCAGCAATCCATCCCAGAGTTCCAGGACTACACTCCTCCTCTATGGATTCAGACAAGTACAGGGCCCAGCCTGCGCCTTGCCCACCCCAAAGCAGCGAGAAGCCCAAGTGGAAACCAGCTTCCCAGCGACACCCGCACACGTACCCCTCCCCGCATGCCTCCCCACCTCCGGTGGTGGCAGGAGGGGAGGAAACAGCACCCGGAGCGGGCGCTGCGGGGTTTAGGTGTAACGCTAGGAGGTCTTACTCAACTTTAACTCTAGTTAGGGCTTATTAGGCTATTACTGCTCGCAGACAGTCATAGCAAACTGGTATTCACCGCAAAGCCGCTGCCCGTCCAGAACACGCCCAGCTCCCTGCGCCAGAGTGCCAGGGCGCAGCTGGTGACAAGCGTGCAGGGCACGAGGTAGAGAAGGGCGGGCTGGCCGCGCTGCATGAGGGCCAGCGCCATGAACGTCACCAGGAGCCCGATGCCATAGGCTGCAGGGACAGAGACGGTTAGCATGTCACCCCACGGTGACTGTGACGCACCACGAGTCAATCTTCCCCACCTTCCAGGACATGCCCCACCGCCCTGCTGGGGCAGGCAAGAGCCCACGCAGGGGTCAGCCCCCAGACTAGGGGGGCGGCCATAGGAGGGCCTAGAATCCTTGCGGTGGCTGAGGAGGAGCTGCAGAGGTGTCCCAATATCTCGGTTTTATAAACCTCTAATCAGAAGAATAATCTGAACAGAAGTAACATCGGTACAGAACTAGGAAATCTTTCCTGAGAAGGGTCAGATGGTGTCTACACTTGGCGCCGTCATCCAGAATAGACAGTGTTATTTAGGGCTGTGTGAATGCAGCCGTGCAGGGATCGTGCGAAGATGGACATACAACAGGCAAATGCGATGTGGGGTTAGCAAGGGTCGGCCAGAGCCCAGCAGAGGTTGCGACGCTGTACTGACCTTAAAACTGCACAAGTGCAATTACTTCCAGGTCAAGAGTTACAAGAAAGATGGCTCACTGGACCATCTTTACAGGCCAAGAGCCCCATCTCCAGCACAGGCCTCCACTCCGGGCCGCTTGCCCTGCCCCTCACCTCCATGTTACTGAGCATAGGATTGTGCTGGGAGAGTCCAGATTATCGACTGTGGACTCTCCACGTATCCTGAAGTAATCCATCCAAACTAGGGATCTCAGTGACAGGAACTATAGGACAATCTGACACACTGTGGTTCAAAGGGAAGGACCTTGTGGGTGCATGTGGACAGGTTGATCCCGGGGACTGTGACCCTGGGGGCCGGCATGGAGGACAGGTCTCAACCTCAGGAACCCAGGGGAGGGCGGACAGCAGTGGCTCAAAAGTATGCCGGCCTAGAAGGCCAGCCTGCGTCCGCCTGGCCCACTGGTGGCTGCGGCAGGGCCTGTGCTCTCTGCACCCCAGCTCATCCTGAAGAGCTGACCCAGTGGGACAAGAGAAGTGGTCTGGACCATCTTAGAAACCACCAGGCTTGACAGAAAATGAGGAAGCATCCTGTCGGTGTCAATAAATTTGGAAACAAAACAAACTGAAGACAAAAGGAAAAAGAGAAAGAAGACAAAAAAGAAAAAAGAAACAGCAGCCACAGTGTAAAGTGAGGAGGCTGTGACGTGGGGGGAAGACCGGGCGGTGGGCTTACCGATGGTGCAGGCCACAAAGTAGACCCTGGAGGACTGCACCTGGATGTCGAAGCGGTGGCAGTAGGCCACGAGCAGCCCTGCAGAGACCAGCATGGGCGGAAGCTGTGGGCAGAGGCCTGGCCGCGCCCCAGCTGGGCAACAGCGTTCCCACGGAGGGACGGGGCACCAAGTGCTCCTCCCCAGCTCAGGAGAGAGCTGGCCTGGTGCCGCCCTGGAATCCTGGCAGCTGACTGAGACCTCAGGCCAGTGCAAACCCCAGCTCGGCGCCCACGTGCTGAGGAGCCACCTGAGGCGGGGGGGACCTTGGGGATAGAGCAGCTGGAGAGGAGGGCAGGTCTGTGCAACTGGGACCATGCCTCCGTGGAGTCACCTCCCTGCTGTCCTGGCCTATCTGGGCAAGCTCCACCTCTGCTCACTGACCCACCAGCCCCTCTGGTCCAGCGCCCGCAGGGACTCCCAGGCCACCCAAGCCCAGCCCCAGTACCTGGGACCAGGATGTCCCCGAAGCCCAGGAGGGAGAAGGGGCGGTCACACAGAGCTAGCGGTGAGGCATTCAGTCTGGGTACCTTCAGCACCATGGGCAGCTGCAGAGAGGGGCAGTGTCTCCAGTACCTGCCAGCCTGCTCCCTGCACATTCAACACCTCGCCGCAGGATACTCCTACCTTCTCATGAGTGGCTGAGTCCGAAGGCCCGGTTGCCACCTCCACCATAATGCTGTTCCCGCTCTAAGAGAAGGGGGGCACCGCGTCAGGAGGGGCTGAATGCAGCAGCCCGACCAGGGGGCATGGCGTGGGCAGGCTGGGGCAGGGCCGTGGGGTGTGGGCAGGCAAGGGCGAGGCGTGGGCTGTGGCAGGGCCCACCTTGGTCAGGAAGGGCGTGATGAACACGAAGAAGACATCGTAGATGAACAGCACCACCAGCAGCAGTGTGCAGGCCTATGGACGGATGGACCGGGCGTCCGGAGGGCTGCCCTCCGCTCGAGGACCTCCGCCAGCTCTGCCCCACCCCACCCCCGCACAGGGTGCTGACGCGCAGACCCTCCAGGATGCATCAGCAACCCCGCCCAAGGCTCAGACTTTCCCTGTGGGAAGGAACATCTTGCCATCTTGACGAGAACGTCAGAGCATGGGCAGCTGAGGCTCAGGGAGAGCCAAGATCTGGGCTTCTCTTCTTTTTGGCAGCATTGTTCAGCTTGTGGAATTTCTAGTCCCCCAGCCAGGGATGGAACCCCAGCTATAAACGGTGAGAGAACCAAGTCCTAGCTCTGGACCAACAGGGAATCCCCTTCGCTTCTAAGTTTCTGATGGAAAACTCGGGAGACACACGGTCGTGCCTGGCCAGCCCCGTGTTTGGGCAGGTGACACCCATCTTCGCATTTCCCTGCCTCTAGGTTCCCGCTGCGGGGTCGGGCCTCAGCCGGGGTCCCAGCACCAGCCGGTGCTCCAGGCAGAGCCCCATCCTTCTGCCTGTGGGTTTCATCTGGTTCTCCTCCTCTGTTCACCTCACCAGCACTGCACCATCACCAGGGAGGATCCCCTTGGCCCAGCAGTCACCGGTGCAGCAGCCACGCTGGGAGGCAACCCTGTGCTAATCCTCAAACCCAAGGTGGCCAGAGGGACAGAGAAGCAAAAACCATACCACCTGAAGAGGCCAGGCTCAGAGCAGAAGGCCCTGGGCAAGGCCACGTGGCAGGAGGACAGTAGGCAGACACCAGGAGACTCCACCCCTCATCCAGAGCTCCCCGAAACCTGGGGGACCCTCACCTTGAACGTGGGAAGGCGGATGGTCTTCAAGGTGTAGAGGCAGAAGGCAATGCCCAACGCGTCCTGGAGGATCCAAGCCCACCTGGAATGCAGCACAGTCTTATCCTCGGGCAGGGTCTCCTGAGAGCCTCCACCGGGCGGCCCCACCCTCCCCGGCCACCAGGTCCAAGCCACTGGTGCCCAGCCTCCCACAAAGTGCCATGGCCCCATCCCTCTGCAACAGTGGCCTTCACACCTGGGGCAGGGGGTGAGGGAAGGGGAGCTCTACAACTACAGATTAAAACTTTTCAAAAATATCTTTTAAATGATTTAGAAAAACAAAACTCATACACACACCCCACCTTCCCAGCCAGGTGCCACCCACACTCTCTTGGGAAATAGAGGCTTGGGGTTCTGAGGACACAGTCTGGAGCCCCAGGAGGCAGGGCCACTTCCAAATTTGCAAGCTGATGCTCTGATGAAGCTCCAGTACTGGGGAAATCGGTTCCTGCTGGAAATCAGCCCCCACCACCTGCTCCATCCTCCCTGCCCCTACTCCTCAGAGCTTCATTTGAGCATAAGGTGAGAGTCTCTGGGCCAGGGCACTGGTGGGAACAGTGAAGGCTCACTGAGGCCGTGTGGGTACCCAGACATGGTAGAAACCAGGGCCTGTTCTAATTTCAAGCGCGGGAGTGGGCCTTCTGGCTGGGACTTAATCTTGAGAGCTCATATTCTTTTTGTGTACAGAGAACTCCAAATATTTTCACATTTTCCTTCTGCCAGTTAAATCTGTTATGGCTCCAAACGGCAGCACAGCCAAGAGTGTTTAACGGCCCCGGAGAAGCTCAGAGCAAGTGCCAGATGGCGTCGGTGACGGCGGGGGCGGGGACATGGGGACGGTAGTGGCTGCCTCTGGTGGGAGGCTGCCCAGGGGACACGGGTGTTTGCAGAGGCAGGGCAGTGGGCCCGGTGGCGCCAGGCCACATCCAGGCTGCCGCTGAGCCCATGGCTCCACGCCCGGGCAGCAGTGCCAGGGGCATCTTCCGCCCAGATTGCAATTGCAGACCCCAGGGCACCAGACAGGCCAGGAGGCAGCTAGAGCTGGGCAGCCATCCGTTGAGCCTGGTCGGCACCTGGACAGCATGCAGTCACTGTGTCCAGAGCACTGACAGCAGGGCTTTTCATAACTGGGAGCTGGCCCGGATCCAAGGGCCTGGGTCAGACAGCTCGGGGAGGCGAGGGAGGTCAGAGCACCCGAGGACACCACCCTGCTGCCCCCCCGCCCCCCTGGGGCGGCGGCAGTGCACTCACTGGTCCTCATTCCGGAAGATGCCCCACACCACGCTGACGGCCGCACACAGCAGCGCCAGGAGCAGTGTGCGGACCTGAGGGCGCTTATGGAAATAGGGCAGGCTGTTGTCAGGGACCCTGCAGGCAGGCAGGGGCATCAGGGCTCTGATCCTCACAGCGCTGTCTGCCCAGCACTGCGGGATCAGCTCAACTCCCGTCCCAAAGCCTCCCATCTCATCCCCGTTGCCCCCCCACCCCTACCCGGATCCCAGGGGGCCTGACCCTGAATGGGATGTGGGGGGAGGAAGGCCGGCTCAGAGCCATCCCCACTTCCCCAGGAGCCCCCAGCCAGCACTGAGGGGGCACCTGCCATATGCCTGCACCGCACCAGACTGACCAAGGGCTCTGGAGAGGGCCCTCAGCCTCACGGAAGCTGTGGCGCCTCAGAGGCAGGACAAGGAGGGGAGAGGCCGAGAGGTGGCAGAGCGGGACCCCCTCGAGTAGAGCCAGTGCGGGCCGCCCCGGGGGCTCACCTGCACTTGCAGAACGGCAGCCTCTGCACGAGCGGGGACAAGCAGCTGTAGAGGCCGGTGGAGGAGGCCAGGCAGAAGATGCCAATGATGACATAGACTGGGGGAGGTGCAGGGTGGGGGGCAGTGAGGGCCTGAGGGGGTCTCTGCACCTCACTCCCCTGGCAGGGGGCGCACCAAGGGGAGGGAGGGGCGGCCCCCGCCTGAGGCACTCCCTGAAGGCAGGGACCACAGCCTCCACCCCCAACACCCGGCCCTGGGGGCGGCGGCAGGGGACCCACCGAGCTGGTCGTAGAGGTAGTAGAGCAGCACCAGCATGGAGCAGCACATGACCACGAAGACGCAGATCATAACCGGCGTCACGTCCACAGCCTCGTCCTCCTGCTTCTCGGGCCCATCATCCCGCTTGTGCTTCATGTATCTCCTGGAAAGACGGGCCGGTCAAGGGCGCCCTGCGGCCGGCACTGCTGCTGGGGCTGCGGGCACGGGGAGGGGCAGGCCGAGCGACCGCCTACCTGGCCCTCGTGCAGGCCCACTGTGTGTATGAGGGTTCCCCTGACGGAGGATCCGGCCCCCAGAACCTCACGGGAGGGCGCCGGGAGCTGTGGTCCTCACAGGGAGGCCTACCGGAGGTGGCGCTCTGGCACCTGGGCCAGGCTGTGGTGGTGCTCTGGGAGGAAGGCTGCGGGTCCCATGGGGCCGCCCTGGCCCCGCCCCAACTGTCCCATAGGCAGCCCTGGCTGCTGAGGCACGCTTTCCTGGGGACGTCCCTGCCTGGCCAGGCCAGAACCCCGGGGGCCTCTCAGCAGCTCTCCTGGTGTCATGCTGCCTTTCTATAGGGGCCCCTCTTGCAGTCCCCTGCCCAGTGTCCAGGCTGCCTGGCTGGCACCCAACCACACACATGGGGCACTTACTTCCTGACATCCCGGCTCCCGGCCCAATAGCCCCCGAGTGCGACGGTGCCCACGGCCATGAGGAAGATGATGACCATGTTGTAGTCCAGCATGGGCTCCTTGGGGGCGTGCAGCGCCGCCCGCACTGCCTGGCCGAAAGTCTGCCTCGGAGAGCACAACGGAACTAAGGCTGGGGAGACCCCACCTCGCCCCACCCCATGCCCTCGCCCAACACGTCTGACCCCAGAGAAGTGGGCCCTGCTGGGACAAGCTAACCAGGGGGACGTGAAGCAGCCGGAAGGTTGACAGTGGGTCCCTCGGTGGGGAGACGGGGAGCCAAGAGTGGGACCCCGACTGTTCCCACCTCACTCGTGTGCTGATGCTCACCTGCTCTGGACCCAACTCCCCACATCAAAGCCGACCAAGCCTTTGGTCAGCTCAGGCCAGGAGGGCATGAAGGGGGCTGGCACTTAGGGTCTCTGGCACATGGGCAGGGTCTGGCTCTCCTCTCCTGAGGTTCACAGTACTGCGGGCCCATCTCCCCAGGCCCTGGCCTAGCTGCAGATGGTGGGGGGCAAGTGGGCAGCCCTACCTGGAAAATGTCCAGCATGTCTCGGTAGCTGAGCAGGGCCACGGGAATGCCGATCTCCTCGTACTGAGTCTTGTTGCCTCCCGGGGGGACCTGTGGAGGCAGGGGCAGGAGAGGATGACTGCCCCTGGGTGGGTCATTGCAAGCCACCAACAGCGGGCCGGCCCTCGGAGCTGGCGGGAGGGTCCTGCATGTGTGTTGGGGTCCTCAGGGCCAGGAGGGCAAGCCTGTGGGTTCAGCCCCTCCCTCCCAGGGCTGGGCTGGGGGCACCAGTCAGTCTCAGGGAGGAAGAGGCTGGCTCATGCCCCACGCCACCCACCCCCTCAGAGATCCTCCCCAGGCCTGGTCATACCCCAAGCACAGCTCTGGGATACGACCCCCTCCAGACCACAGTCAGAAAACCAAACTCCCTGTCTGCTCCACCCAGACCCCTGCCTCTAACCCTAACCCGGTCCTGCCCCCAGGGTCCCAAGCTGCCCAGGAGGCCTGAGGGCCGCACCAGCGCCTCCTTGCTGACGATGAGCAGCCCTCGGGCTCCACTGCCCTGGGCCAGCCGCACTTTCTCGTAGAAGGTGCAGTTCCCCCGTGCCACCAGCGGGATCTGGTTGCTGAAGCCTTTGGGGGGGAGGTCGGCAGGAGAGCAGAGCACAGAGCTGGTCCAGTCCCGCACCTGCAGGAGAGACTGAGGGAGGGAGGCCTTCAGAGAGGTAGAGGGGATGGTGGCCCGGGCAGCCAGGTGGCAGGGACCCCGCGGGGCACCCAGGCCACCAGTGACTGCCACCCCCACACTGCCTCACTGCAAGGTCTGGGGGCCAGCCCCACACCACGCTCTGCACAAAACACACACATGCACACATGCACACACACATAACCCACACCCACACCACACACAGACACATGCATGCACGTGTGCATACTGATGCTCAACACACAGACCCCAATCACCAGGCAGACGGGAGCGTCTGGAGCCCGTCACAGACACCACACAGGGCAGGCAGGAGCTCTGGCCTCAGTGATGACAATCGATCCACCTGCTAAACCAGGCACTGGGCATCCGTGTTCCCTGGGAGGAGTCAGGCCGGACCAGGGAGCAGCACATCTGGGCCGCCCCAACGACAGGGATGGGCAGGCCTCTGTGTCACTCGTCTAAGGATTTCTGGCCAGCCACCCCAGCCCAGCATGGTAGGAGGGATGGGAGGTGGCTGATGCCCCGGACAGGGGACATCCCGCAGCAGTGCCCCAATCTTACTTACAACCGAGGAAACCGGGGCCCAGAGAGGCTGGGAGCTCCTCTGGGGCCACGTCCCTCCTCGGACTCCCAGCAGAGCCCTTCCTCCATCCTCAGGAGCCCTCCCCAGGATCCATCCTCCAGAGTTCCCCCAGGGACCCAGGGCAGGAGTGGAGGGAGAGGTGCCTTGGGTGGTGAGCCCCATGGGGAGGGGCCCCAGCGAAAGGCTGCCTGCTGGACTCACCGCTTTGCTGAGGTCATGTGGCAGGTGGGCCCACTGCGGGTTGTAGAGGATGCAGTAGTCTTTGCCTTTGGGGCCACCAGTCTCAGACACCACATGCACCATGCCATACTCACAGGCCACCTGGACAGGGGGTGGAGTCAGAGTAGGCAGGGGCTGGCCCGTGGGCCCGCTCAGCTCTGGATGGTCCCGCCCTCTGCCAGCACAGCTGGGGCCCTCAGCTCAGGCGGACACAAGGGAGGGCAGGGCCAAGCCTCCTCAAGATCTGGGCACCAACCGTGGCCGTGCCAGGGCCCCTCCATGTGCCTCCAATGGCTGAAAGGGAGGAGTTGAGCCACACCACACACACACAGGGCCTGGGCCCACCCCAGCCCCTTGGCTTCTTGGAGCCAGAGGGGCCCAATGGGACCCCAGCTCTGCACACACCAGTTCCAGGGTCCACCTCTCTGTACCACCTGGAGGCAAGACACAGACTGTACCCCTCGGTATCCCCCTAGAATCTTCCCCAGAGACAACAGGCAGGAGCCCCTTTGTGCTGGTGACAGACCCACACCCACCCCAGAATGTGTTGTAGTTGGGGGGCGGGGGGCTCTGACTCAGCAAGGGGTCCCCAGGGGCCGTGGCCCCAACAGCATGCCTGGGACACAGACTGGCTCTCAGAAGGCCGGGTCCTCTGTGAACAGAGGCCAAGGTCAGCTGGCGGTGGTGCAGAGAGGGGCTGGGGTCCCCAGCTGGCCCTGCATCTTGGTGTGTCACCTGGAGCTGCTGGGTCCAGTGTTCGGCAAAGCTGTGTTTACAGGGCTGGGGCACCAGAGAAGCCGGGTATGCAGGCGCTGCCACCAGCGCTTGAGGCAGGGAAGGTCAGTGTCATCCTGCACCTGCCCCTGCCCAGCCAACCCTGTTCCCTCTACTGAGGCAGGACTAGGAGCCCCGGCTTCCTGGTTCTCCCCACTACCGTGCCCCACTCAGAGCCCCTGCCACGCCCCCACCTTAGGCCATTGCAGGGAGTCCGTGGTCCCTCAACCCCCAGGCTGAATCCGGCCCACCTTCTGTATTTGTCAATAAAGTTTTACTGGAACATGGCTGCCTGGTTCCTGAATGCAGAGCCTATGCTGCTTTCTGCAGAGCCAGGGAGTTGTAGCAGAGGCCATGTGGCCCAAAAAGCCCTGAGAAAACGCTTGCGGACCCCTGGTCTATGAGCCCAGAGTTGCTGGTATAACACGGGAATGGCTAGAAGCATTTCTTTTTAATTTAAAAAGGTCACTTAGAAGCACGAGAGCACACGTCCCAGCCCGCCCCCCGCCCCACCACTATCTGCACAGCTGGCTTTCCCTTAAGATATCGCCTGGGCTTGTGGCAAAGCCCAGAGAGCACAGTCTTGCTGTGGATACGGTCTCCTCCTGGGGCAGATACAGGACTGGGAGCAGGTATTCCAAAGGGCCCAGAGCTCTGAGTGCCCCTCCTTCCCCCCATTCCAGCACTGCCCATTCCAGTTTGGAGAATGAGAAAGGCCACTAAGGACAGGCCACCTCCCAATGCATTACAACCACAAAGCAGGTTCAGGAGCGTCACGGGAAATCATGCTTCACGATGACACTGAGGGCATCCCTGCCAGGGTGCTTAGTGAGAAGCTAAGGGGTCCAGATGGGGAGCCATCTATGTATGTAACACTTGGTGAGTTCTAGGAGAGAGTGGGGTAATCAGGACCTGGGAAGCTTAGAAAAATATGTTTAGGTGGAGGAATGTGGGGGAGGGGAGCAGGACAGGAGGGGAGCAGTGGAGGGGTGAAGGGGCAGATGCAGGCGGGGTGAGGAGGGGAGGGGTGGGGACAGGAGGGGGGATGGTGGAGGGGTACATGGGCAGGTGAGGGGCAGAGAAGGCACCCACGCGTTCAGATCAGCTGAGTAACAGGTCCCATGTTGGCCATTATACACACAACTTGTACCAATGGTGTAGGGGTGTCCAATCCCTCGTCCAGAGTCACAGAATGATCAGGAGTGAGCTCACGGTGGTGAGCAGGCATCCTCTGGCCCCACGGAGAGCTGGCCATACCCTTGGGCGCCATGAAGAACCATGCCCAGGGGTCTGTCCTAGGAAGAGCTGGCCCAGGAGCTGCCCTCCTCACTCACTCCCACACTCTCCTTGGTTGCCCACACTCAGGGTAAAGTTCAAAACCCTCAACCAGCTGGGAATAAAGTCCAAACACCCCAGCACCCTGCTCCGACCAGTGCAGTCCGCTCTCCTGGAGCCCAGCCCAAGGAGGCCGCACGCCCCGCCTGCCCTTTACCCCATGCTGGAGCCGCTGGGCTGCTGCTCCCCCCACAGCTCCACCCGCCAGAGCGCCTGACAGGCCTCCGCCTCCCTCGGGTGTAACCACTGGAGCGTCCTACGGGCCACTATAGTGGACCCTCACCACCTCCAGATAAATCAGCAGCTCTCAGGAGGTGAGGGGGAGAATGAGACCAAGACTGACATACATACACTATTACGTATAAAATAGATAACTACCAAGGACCTACTGCATGGGCTTCCCAGGTGGCTCAGTGGTACAGAACCCACCTGCCAATACAGAAGACTCAAGTTCAAACCCTGGGTTGAGAAGATTCCCTGGAGAAGGAAATGGCAACCCACTCCAGTATTCTTGCCTGGGAAATCCCATGAACAGGGAACCTGGTAGGCTGCAGTCCACGAGATCATAACAGTTGGACACGACTTACTGACTAAACAACAACAAGGACCTACTGTATAGCACAGAGAACTCTACTCAATACTGTGTAATAGCCTATATAGGAAATAATCTGAAAAGGGGTAGATATATATATAATCAATTCACTGTGCTGTACACCTGAAACTAACACAATAGAGCAAATCAACCATACTCCCATAAAAATTAAATAAATATCTACTATTAAAAAAATAAAAATCACCAGATTTCACTCCTCCAGCCCTGTCCTCGTCACCTGCAACTTTCTCCCTGGAACACCTTCTTGACCCAGCAAACTCCTACTCATCCTTCAGAACGCCCCTCCGGTACCTTTGGTTCTTGCTTCTGAAAATCATTCCCAGGCCAACCGCGCCGTTCCTTCTGTGGTGTTCTTGTGACCCTTCACCCACCTATCGCTTTGCCATTTTTTTTCCTTTTTCTAAACATTTAGAGAGCTCAAAATCCCTGCTTCCAATGGGTCAGACTGCTGAGGAAGACGAGCAAAGAGGGCTGGGGAAATACAGGGGGCTGGCAAAGCACCTGGGGAGGAGGTGACTCAGAAAGCTGCTGGGATGTGGCACCCCTAAGCTGAGACCAGAAACACAACGTTGAGGGGAGTTAGGTTTCAGGGAAACAGAGCCCAGAGAGCAAAGTGCCTTTAATATGTTAGAGCTGGAAGCAAAGGATAGTTTCCTGTCAGCCGGATCACAGAGTCCTCCTGAATGTGTCAGTGGCACCAGAAAGCTCTCATTTGGACACAAGATCTGACACACTTTGAAAGAGATCCCTCCTGCAGGGCTGAAAATGAACTGGGAGCTTGGGGGACAAAAGCGGCCTTGGAGAGAAGCCAGCAGCCTGAAGCAGAAGTTGGGGGGCTGGCACAGATAGGGCAAGGTTAATGACCCAGTTTGTAGGGCTGTTGTTGGGGGGGGGGCACCATTTCCGGAGTTGTGGAATTTGGGAGAGAGGGAGGGCTGAAAATGAACTGGGAGCTTGGGGGACAAAAGCGGCCTTGGAGAGAAGCCAGCAGCCTGAAGCAGAGGTTGGGGGGCTGGCACAGATAGGGCAAGGTTAATGGCCCAGTTTGTAGGGCTGTTGTGGGGGGGGGGGGCACCATTTCCGGAGTTGTGGAATTTGGGAGAGAGAGAGGGTTTGGAAAATAAAAAATGCACTCAACCATCTCCAGGTCTGTCCCCTAGTGGCGACCCTTGAGGTTAAGTGACAAACAAGTAGCATGCCCCGCGTCCGGGATCCCCTACATCATCTCGCTGACTGCGCACTGTACACTTATCCTCCTTTTGCAGACGACCAACTCAAAGCGGGAACTCCCCTGGCAAGGTCACGGGAGAAAAGGATGGGGCGGCGATTCGACCCCACTCCAGGGCTGGGCTCCTGGACGCTTCTGGACGCCGCCAGTCACTGGGTGCCACGCTGGACAGTTGACTACAACCATGGGGAATGGGAGTAGTATCGCTTTCAAGGGGATGCCAGGGTCAAAGAGGGGTAGCCCCCGGCTAAGGCCACGGAGTCAGAGAGGGGCGTCCCAGAGGCGGTTGGAGACCCCGAGACAGACCAGCAGGGGCCGGGGCGGAAGCGGGGTAGTGGTACCTCAAACTTTAGGTCCCGACGGAACCCAGTGACACCACGGCTGGGAACGGCGTCCAGACATGGAAGGGAGACCGGCCGGGGGACAGACCCGCAAGGTCACCGCCGGGCCCCAGGCCCACGGGTTGCCGGCAACGGGTGCGCGGATCCCTTAAGCTGGCCCCAGGCCGGTCAAGGCGGGGCTCTGCGCGGGGCCGGGGAGGGGTGAGGAGCCGGGGCACCGTGGCCGGCGAGGCCAGCGGGGTCGGCGCCGCCCTCACCTGGGCCGCGAGGAGAAGGAAGGCCGCCGCGAGCCGCGCCAGCGCCGCCGCCGCCGCTGCCGCCGCCGCCGCCGCCATGTCGCCCGGTCCCCGCCACAGGCGTCGGCAGATGTTTCCCAGCAACGCTCCAGCGCAGAGCGCCGCGCAGGCGCCCTGCGTCTTTCGCGCATGCGCGCAGGTCGGCCGGCGAGGCCTGCGGGGTCGGCGCCGCCCTCACCTGGGCCGCGAGGAGAAGGAAGGCCGCTGCGAGCCGCGCCAGCGCCGCCGCCGCCGCCGCCGCCATGTCGCCCGGTCCCCGCCACAGGCGTCGGCAGATGTTTCCCAGCAACGCCCCGGCGCAAAGCGCCGCGCAGGCGCCCTGCGTCTTTCGCGCATGCGCGCAGGGGTAGGTACAAAGGGCGCAGTGGCGGCGCCTGCGCATAGCGACGCGGCGCGACAAGATGGCGGTGAGCGTGCGGCGCTGCTGGTGGTGTTGGCGGGGTTCGCCGGGCTGGCGGGGTTCGCGGGGCTGGCGGGGTTGACTGGGGAGAGTCCAGCCGTGCTCCCCGCCTAACAGCGTTCTGCATCCCCTGCAGGACAAAGAGAAGAAAAAGAAAGAGAGCATCTTGGATCTATCCAAGTACATCGACAAGACCATCCGAGTGAAGTTCCAGGGAGGCAGAGAAGGTGAGGCCCCGCTGCCCTCCCCCTCCACGGTCCACGAGGAGTAACGGGAGGCGGTACCGGTAACGGATGCCTGGGCCGCGCTTTAGGCGCTTGGCTCGGACAATTCGTCCGGCCTGCTGCCGGCGCCGGCGTGTAGGAACAGTTACACCCCTTTTGCAGGTGGGGAAACTGAGGCGCGCAAAGGAGCCCAAACCTCACCCGCAGCCACAGGGGCTAGGATTCGGGTCTCTGCTTCCTTTGGGTCTTGTCTCACCCAGGCGGCTGCCCCAGACCCCCCGGGCCCCCTCAGCACCAGGGTTTCTCAGTTTCAGCACTGCTGACATTAAGGCTGTATTGTTCTCTGTAGGGGGCCGTCCTGGGCGCTCTAGGGTGTGGAGCAGCATCTCTGGTCCCACCCACTCGATTCCGGGAGCCTTCTAGTCTTGATGACCACAGGCATCCCAGACCTGGCCTAGTATTCCCTGGCAGGGGCAGAATTGCCCCAGTTGAGAACCCAGGCCCTATACTCAATTTACACGAAGCCACCTGAGGCACCTGTTGAAAGCAAACCTCATCTCCTTGTTCACCACTCTTCCAGGGTAAAGAATGAGCCTTTTGCTTTTGAGTGAGGCAGGCAGCTCTCAGCTGCTTTGGGAAGCTCTGCTTGACTCTGCATCCCAAGTCAGGGTCCTTTGATATAAGCTCCTGGTAACAGCTGTCAGGGCTTGGCAGGTTTTTTTCAGTAACTATGAGGCTTTAACTGCATCTCCCTCTGCGATCTGGTGAGGAGACTGGCAGGAAAGATGATGCAGGGTTATGTGGAGAATGTGGTCCAGGGCAGAGCCCCAGCCCACTGGCTGTGGGACTTTGGGCAAGTCGCTACAATCTCTGAGCCTGTCTCATCTGTCAGAGGCTGTTAACTCCACTTAGCTCAGCAGTGGTGGTGAAATTAAAGGGTAATGTCGTTAGCCAAGTTCCTGACACTTAGTGAGCACCCAGGGCTTCACTTATTCAGCTAGCTCTGATCTTCAGTTTCTTTGTTCGTAAGATGGTGATTCAGACCTTTCCTCCTCTGAGATGTGGATGCCTGGGTAGCATCAGAGTGGCTAAAAACACAGTGCCTGCGCATTAGGTACCCAGCCCAGTGAGGCTCTGAATCTGAACAAACACTGGCACCATGCCGGTTCTGGGATGTACAAGGAGATGGGGCTCCTGCTTCTCAAGACACTTGTGTTTGTTTGTTTGTTTTAATTTAGCTGCATAAGGTCTCAGATGCCAGGCCAGTTCTCTCTAATTATGCCATATGGGCTTAGTTGCTCCATGGAATGTAAGACCAAGGATGGAACCCACATTTGCTGCACTGCAGAATGAATTCTTAACCACTTGGAACACCAGGGAAGTCCCTTCTGTTCATTTTCTATGCTTCAACAACCCATTTTTATCTCACAGCACCTGTGGTTCCAGACTCTGGGTGCCTCAGGCTCAGGTCTCTGACAAGGTTGCAGTAAGGGAGTGTCTCGGAGCCTGTATCTCAGGCCCGGGGTCCCCGTTTTCTGGCAAGTGTTGGCCAGGGACCCTCTGGGCTCCTAGAGACTGCCCCTGCCACAGACACTGTCCACAGCATGGCAGTTGACTCCTTCAAGGCTAACAGAAAAATCTCATTTTTTCAACTTCTCTTTTCAGAAAGGGCCCATCCTTTTAATGGCTCACCTGTAGGTCAGGCCCACCCAGCATAGCCTCCCTTTAGATTCACTAAGAGTGGACTGACTCATGGACCTTGATCACATCCACAAAGCCCTCTGTTACAGCCTGACCACAGACTGACGTCTGATCGAGGGTCCCATCCCACACCAGAGGGAGGGGTGGGGGAATGCTGGATTCATCTGAGAATCCCACCCACCTGCTGCAGCACCTCCCCCAGTAAGAAGGGAGGACCCACAGGTGTGGGCTCACTACCCCACCCGGGGCCAAGTGCCCAGATGGATTCTTGGATTTGTCACTCTCCATCACCCCACTTGGTGAGCGCCGTCACAGGGTTGAGGACGGCTGTAAACAGCAGAGGAAGCAGAGCCAGGGCCTCGCACTCAGGCGGGGCTGGCAGACTTGTTCTGCAGAAGACCAGATAGGGAACATTTTCAGCTGTGCTGGCCAGACGGTCTCTGTCGCAGCTCCTTAACTCCACCATTGCAGCAGCTGAGCTGCCACAGCGACATTTAACAAATGAGCGCGGCTGGGTGCCAGTTAAACTGTTTACAAAACAGGCGCAGGCGGATTTGCCGACTGTTGCAGTGGCGATGGTGTGGGGTCAGCTGTCACTGCTCGTCTCCCGGGAGCCCTTCCCTTGCTCCCGCTTTGGTCCTGCATCTGTCCTGTCCCTGGAGAGGCTGCTGCCACGCCTGCATCTGGCTGGGGGGTGGCCCCTCACCAGTGAGGGCACCCCAATTTCATGTGCTGACACCCCCGTGCAGCTCGCACTTTCCCCAGAATGACCATTGATCTTATGCTTGTCCATCTCTCTTCTCTGCTTGGTGATTCCGACAAGCCAGTGGAATCCTGAAAGGGTTCGACCCGCTGCTCAACCTCGTGCTGGACGGCACCATCGAGTACATGCGAGGTGAGTGCAGCTGCAGGGCTCGGAAGCATCCTTGCCAGGCCTTCCTTAGTGTTCCTAGGCCGCCACCCACATGCTGAGCCACCGTGAACGTGGCGCCTGGTGGGTCAGACTGCTGACAGGTGTGTTTGCTCTGCCATTGTCCTGGTGGGGCTCACTACCTGTCACCTCAGGACTTCAAGGGTAGAGTGTTTTCCGGATTCACTCGTTACCGACCCTGAGCACTTGCTGGAGCTGAAGTCTGCCTGGCGGGGCTAGAAGGGTGCTGCACCTGCCGCAGTAAAGCTGGCTTCCAGGGGCCTCATCCTGCCCCCTCTCTCCTGCTGTCTCTGTCAACTCCCTGCTGCTGACAAACGGTCCCCTCCCCTTCCTTTCCCGTCACCGTCTCCACAAGTCCCCAGACCCACCAGCTCAGCCTGAGTGCGGCACGACGGAGCCCCCAGGTTCAGGAGAGAAGAGGGTCTCGCTCCTCCAGGGACTGTCGGTGTTGAAGTACGCATTACTCTGGTGCAGAGGAAATGCGGCCACACACAAGTGTCAGAGGCCACCAGGCAGAGGCCCTCTTTGTGGGAGGAGCAACCCGGAAGGGCCTCTTGCCCGCTCTTGTTTTTTCTCTTCCCTCGGGGTTTACCTAGAGTCCTGCTGCTGGGGTCCTGGCCCAGCCTCCTCGGGCAGATGACATTCTGGAAAAGGACAGCCTCACCCTGTGGGGCTGCTGGGAGAACCACATGAGCCGGTGTGTGCCATGCACTTAACATGGGGTCCCGGCTTGCTGGTCCAGCGACTTCTTGCCCTCTCCTCACCCAAGAACAGCCCCAGGCCCAGAGCCAGCCAGACCCATCCCGGCAGCTCCAGGAGGGAATGGGCAGGCTCGGACAACTGTCATCCTGCAGGGCCTGGGAGTGGGGAGTGGCACCCCAACTCTGCCTCTCCCATCATGCACTAATCTCTGAGAGTGAGCTCTCCTCCATGTGCTGTCACTTCCCTCCACTGGGAACAGCCCGTTGGTGCGGGGGTGAATGGTGACCCTCCAGAACTCCCAGATCCTGCAGATGGGTTTTTCTTCTCCCCACCACCTCTCTGAGCACTCGGTCCATCTCCCCAGGGCTGTGTTCTCATTGTGGAAGGAGGGCAGGCTGCACAGGGCTGTTTCCAGAGCTTTTCCTGAGCCTCTCCGTCCATCTCCAGAGCTGCCAATGGGCTGGGGGAAGCGGGGGTGGGGGGTGGGAGCTTGGCCTGCCTTCCCTCCCCCCAGCCCCCACACCCCACTTCTTCCCACCCAGGCACATCTCTGGGCACCTTCCCACACCACCTCACTGCCACCCCTCTTCTCCCGCAGACCCCGACGACCAGTACAAGCTCACAGAGGACACGCGGCAGCTGGGCCTGGTGGTGTGCAGGGGCACTTCGGTGGTGCTCATCTGCCCGCAGGATGGCATGGAAGCCATCCCCAACCCCTTTATCCAGCAGCAGGATGCCTAGCAGCCAGGCCACTGCTCCCCTGACTTGGCCACCTGTCCGAATGGAACTCTTTTTTGTATAACTTACATTTTTGTTTTCTTAATAAAATTGCAAACCTCAAGTGTCCAGGAGCCCTGGAATCTTCCTTTCAGCTTTGGTGTTCTGGCAAAACCCAGACCTGGGGATTTGGTTCATCTGGCAGAGCTTGAGCGCTGGCCGGGGACTTGGTGGTGACTATGCATAGTGCAGGCGGGGGAATGGGTCATGCCTCTGCAGAGACCGCCCAGGGATCACCGCCTCTGTGGACACCCCAGCCAGCCTTCTCAGCGACAGGTCCTGTCCTTTCAGTGCCTCTATGCTCTGGCCCAAGGGGTCCTGCAGAGCCGGGTCCACTCTGTCATGTCCCAGCACAGCCATGACCCCCCAAAGAACAGACTAGATGGAGCCTTGCTGTCCACCTGGCCCACGACCCCAGAGGTGATCTAAACCTCTTCCCCGCTCATCTCAGAGGACAAGCCCACCCCTGCCCCTCAGCCGGCGACCCCAGGCCATCATCATGAACGTCCCCAGTCCCTGTCCTCAGGAGCAGGGCTTTCTCCTGGCCTCGTTCCATAAACCCAGTGTCCTTGTTAGGACCCTGCCCCCATGGGGCCATCCCTGCTGACAGCAGGCTCGTCTCTCATTTGTCATTCTGGAGCACGGATGAGGGTGGACAGGGGAGACCGGGAGTAAGCATGAGTTGTCCTGGCAGAAAGTTTAAACTGGGGTCCCTCCACCAACACCTGGGGACACACTGGAAGCGGCTACAGAAGGAGACCAGGCTGGATGACTCCCTCGCTACTTGTCCTCCGTTGTCGCCACCAAATAAAGGGAGAGCAGCTGGCTTATCTCAGAGATCTGAGCTCTGCCATGGCCCAGCAGCATTAGCCCCTGCTGCCGGGAATTAGCTGTGGGGCCGCTAGCCAATCCCACATGCTCCTCCCTCTGCCCCACTTCCCTGCCATCTGGCGGCCCTGCCTCCTCCCGTCCCCTGGCCAGTGAGTGGGGGCCCTGGGCAAGCTGGGGTCGCATCCCCGGGGGAAGGCTGTGACCTAGAATCTGTGCGCACCCAGCCTGCAAACATCCAACCCCTGTGCTCTGGTCTTGGGGAGCAATCGACAGCTAGTGCCTGGGACTCAGGCAGGGGCCTCACACAGTGGAGGGACCGAGAACCCAGGCACCGGAACGTCTGTTCTGCACCTGCGCAGCCTGCGCTGTCTGAGACCAAGATACAAAGGCGGAGACCCAGAACTCAGGGTCAGAGAGCCCAGGGGCCTGGACCCCAGGGTGGGGTGGGAGTGGGGTAGGGGAACAGAGAGGCCTGAGGCTAATCAGACCTCTTTAGAGTCCCCAAGGTAGCCGAGGGCCAGGACAGAAACTCCAGAACGCCTGATTTTTCCAGCCCCCAGCAAGCCTTGTCTCTGGACCCTCTGCCCCACACAGCAGTCCCCCAGGCTTCAGACCACTCTCCACCCACCCCTCCCCTCTCATTTGTCATTCTGGAGCACGGATGAGGGTGGACGGGAGAGACCGGGAGTAAGCATGAGTTGTCCTGGCAGAAAATTTTAACTGGGGTCCCTCCACCAACACCTGGGGACACACTGGAAGCGGCTACAGAAGTTCTCTGTGGCCACAAAGTCCAAGGCTCCAGTTCTCCTTCCCCCACTTGCTGTGTAACTGACACCAAGTGTCCCAACCTCTCTGAGGTCCCGTTCCTTCCCTCTTAAGCTCAGGAAAAGCCATCGAATGTCCACTCTGCAGCCAGGCACTGGGACCCTGCCCAGTTGGTTAAGAGTACAGGTGTTTGCCCTCAAGTCTAAGGATGGGAACAATGCTGTGGGGGCCAAAAGAGGGAGACCCCAACCTCCTGGGGGTTCAGGCAGAGCGCCGCAGAAAGGCAGATGAAATGAACCTGTTCACTGAACCACATCCACCCTGGAGAGTCACTTTGACCTTGTTTTTAATAACCTAGCTGCCCATCACTGGGGGATCTGCTGTAGAGACTCAGGTTCCTCCAGCCACACACAAAGTGACTTATTACAGAGAGGCAGAGCTGTCTGTGCAAGGTGGGTTAAATATAACCACAAATTCCCTGAGTTAACCCAGGTGACACCAGCAGAATAATTCCACTGCCAACCTACAGAATCACGAGGATTAATATGTTTTATGCCCCTATGTTGGGGGATGTTTGTTACGCAGTGGACAGGTCACTGGGACTTGCTGACATACAGGTGTAGCATGCGGGTGGTGTAACACCATTTAGTCAAGATGATCCTTTTTAAGAAAATCTTATGTTTCTATGCTTTTAAACATATATAGAAAGAAGGAGCTAGAAAGATCCTGCTGACCCGGGAATGAAGATGATGATCAGAGATAGATGTTAGCCTGTCCTTAATGTTTTAATATTTCACAAGGAGAAATTTAATATTTAATATTTTACACTGAGTGTTATATTGAAATTTTAATATTTTACAAGGAATTTGAGAAAGAGATGGCCAGAGCAGATAGGGCGATGCAGAGAGAGACTGAGGGAGACAAGGAGAGGCAGATACAGAGGCGGAGACTAGAGCAGGGACAGGGAGAAACGAGGACACAGCAACCTGGCTGGTGACACTGATACTGCCCTCCCCTCCCCCGCCACCCTGGTATAAATCCCCAGTGGCCAGCCAACCCGCCTGCCAGCCCTCCATGCTCTCAAGAGGCAGCCCGCTGACCCCGGCCCGGATCCCGCCCTTCCAGTTCCCAGCCCACGGTCAGCGCCTTTGGAGCACCAGCCGGGGGCTGCAGCCATCAGACGGGGGGCCTGCCCTGCTCCACATGCCCACGGTCACCGCAGCCCACGGATTCCAGGTGCTGGCCCAGAGGCCCCAGGTGCTGTCTGCCGAGGCCCCGCTCTGGGGGACATCACCAGAGACCCCTGCAGACCCCAGCTGGAGCCCGGACCAACCCGAGATTCCCAGGACCCCACCCCATGGCAGATTCCAGAATCTCTCGAAGGTGGACAGGATCTTGACCCTGCTGACGGTCAGCCCTGCCCCTCCCTCACTGCCTTGTCCCCTGAATGGCTTTAGTGACAGGATGGGCTGATGTGTACCTGGTTCACTCAGCTCCCCACCAATCCCAAACCCCTTCATTATCCCCATTCACAGACAAGGAAGCTAAGGTCCAGAGAGGTCGACCAATGTGTCCTGGGTCACACAGCTGGGATTCTAGTCCAGGGGGTGGGCTGCCTCCAGCACCATCTGCCCCCCACATCCCTCCTGTGTTCTGAAGCCCATCATGTGGGTGCAGAAAGTAAGACCCAAAGCTGGATGTGGGGGGGGGGCACACATTAGGAGGGGAAAGCACTGGATGCATAAAGAGGGGCACATGTTAGGAGGGGAAGGCGCTGCCTGCCCACCCAGTCCCAGGAACTGGGAAGAAACAGACTCCCCTGCTCTCACAATCCAGGTCTGCCACCCACAGCCCCTGGAGCCCTCACTCCAACCCGGAGCACCAGGGACACCGCAGAGCCCTGCGGTCCCCCAGGGCGATCCGGGCACGGCTGGCCACTCTCAGGTTCCTAGCCAGTGATGCAGGAGAGGACTCCAGTTCCGCGTGGACATGGGTGTAACAATAAGAAGTTTTGGTCAACTTTGCAAATGGGGGGTGGGGTGAAGGGGTCTTCAATCCCTGGGGCTGTTGGTTTGAGCTCAGGCCGGCCCAGGTGAGACTGACGATGCCCCTGCCCCGGGGGTGTGGCCCTCCTGCTTCCCACTTCCCCCTGCAGCTCCAATCCCACCTGGAGCCTCCACTATCCTCACAAATAGGTCCCCCTGCCACCCTCTCATCAGACTGGGAGCTTCGTGGGGGTGGGCTCTGATGCTCAATAAATGTCCTCTGCTGGTGAGCACATGTCTTCTCATGCTTCCTGCTTATGTTCAGGGCCCAGGTCAGCTCCCTGACTCCCCACCCTCAACCAGCACTCACCCACCCTGTCCCCAGCCATGCTGACCAGCAGGGGTCAGGGCTTACCTAGGAATGAAGAGCCCAGACAGAAAACAACGTTCCTGGTTTGTAGGAGTCTGTGTGTGTGTTGGGGGCGGGGCTGTAGAGGGGCAGGGAAATAAGGGTGTGGGGGAGGCTGACCAGGAGCCTGGAATCAGGGCAGATATGCCTTTGGACTCCACCTTGTCGCTGGGAACTTCTGACCTTTCCTGGCCCCCATCGCCCCCAGAGTACACATCCACACCTACTGCATGTCTTAGAGGAACCCCAAATTAACGTGCCCCAAACTGACACTCCCCCTTCCTCCAGCTGCCTCCACAGCTATCCCCACCCCAAGATTCATCCCCACAGCTCCTTGAATAGTCCAGGTCCAAAAAACCCTGGGCTCACCCTTGACAAGTACTGACAACTCTACTTCAGAATTGATCCCACAACTTTTCAGGAACAAATTACACTAATCCAGCTTCAGAAACCTGAAGAGGAAGGAACACTCCCTAACTGCTACATGAGGGCAGCATAAGCAAAATCTGTCAAAAGCACTGCAGAAAAAGAAAACCACAAACCCATATCCCTCGTGAATACAGATGCAATACATACGAAATCTAGAAAGATGACACTGATGAGCTATTTGCAGGGCAGCCATGGAGACCCAGGGCTTTCCAGATGGTGCTAGTGGTAAGAAACCCGCCTGCCAGTGCAGGAGACGCAGGTTCAACCCCTGGGTCAGGAAGATCTGGAGGAGGTCATGGCGGTCCACTCCAGTATTCTTGCCTGGAGAACCCCATGGACAGAGGAGCCTAATGGGCTACAACCCATGGGGTCCCAAAGAGTCAGACATGGCTGAAATGTCTTAGCACAAAATGGAGATGCAGACATAGAGAACAGACCTGTGGACACAGGAGGGTGGGAGAAAGGAGAGGAGGGGACGGAGAGAGAGGCACAGAAACATATACACCACCATATGTAAAACAGACAGCCAATGGGAATTTGCTGTATGACTCAGGGAACCCAAACCAGGGCTCTGTAACAACCTAGAGGGGTGGGAAGGGATGGGAGGTGGGAGTGAGGTTCAGAGGGAGGGGACACATGTGTACCTATGACTGATTCATGTCGATGTATGGCAGAAATCAATGCAATATCGTAAAGCAATTATCCTTCCACTAAAAATAAATAATTAAAAAAATACAGATGCAAGAATCTTTCACAAAACATCAGTAGATTGGATCCCAAGGATTGTACGTCATGACCACAGAGTATGTCTAACGCCAGGAATGACAAGGTTGGTTTAACACTGGAAAATCTGGATGGGATTCACCTTATTGACACAAGAAAGGAGAAAAACCCTATGACCGTTTTTTTCATACCTGTAGAAGAAGCAGCTGACAAAATTCAACACTCAATTCAGGTTGAAATCTTGGCAAATAAAGGGAATTTCCTCAACCTGATAAAAGTCATCTGTGAAAAACTGACAGCTGACATCACCATAAATGGTGAAAAACTGATAGCTTTCCCCCAAGACCAGGAGCAAGGAAAGGATGTCCATTGTCATCTTGGACATTGTACTAGCCTGAACAGTATGAAAGGACAGGAAAATGAAATTAATGATAAATATCAGAAAGGAAGAACTAAGGAAATTCCCTGGTGGTCCAGGGGCTAAGACTCCATGCTGCCAAAGCAGGGGGGCTGGGTTCCATCCCTGCTCAAGGAACATGAGCCACAACCAAGACCCAGCACAGCCAAATAAATATTTTTTAAAAAAAGAAGAAGAAAGGAAGAACTAAGATGAGCTTATTTGCAAAATCTGAAACTGCTTACTACTGCAAGATTTACTTGCTGAAAATCCTTGCAAGTGATTCAGGCCCCAGGCCCCAGTGGGTGATTCAAGCCCCAGGCCCCTGCAGCTAGATCATGATGGTGCCTGCTGTGGGTTCCCTCGGCTGCAGTCAGATAGGTCAGTTCAACCAAAAAAGAGCTGGGTTTTGGTAAGCTCCATGGGGCACATGCACGGAGGCCCTGAGTGGACTGTTTATCACAACCATATCAGGGACCTACGCTTACTTGGGACTTGGGGGCTGCCATCGAAGGCCCACCTTACTCAGGAGTTAGTGTCAGTTTGAGGCCACTATGTGGCCACACAGAAAAGCTGCAGAAGCCCCAGTGCCATGTGTGGGAAGCCCTCCAGCCTATGCCTTCACTGGGTTCTCCACTGTTGGGCTATTCCCACCCTCTGCAACCCTGAGAGCTTGTCGTGCTAGCTTTGGGCCCCTTTGTTCAGCGGGAGCATCCCCAGGCACAGCCCAAGGAAATGTTGACTAAGTAAATAACACCACTGTTTATTGTAGATCAGGCAGACCTGTAAACAGCACAGGCCCAGTGTCAACCTCCTAGAGGTCCCAGCAGGGACCTGCCTGGGGTAGCCCCCGGGGTCTGGAGTCCAAGGTCTCAATCCCTCTGCACTCTTGTCTCCCAGAAACCCAGGATTCCACTCCCATTACAGTGGGAAAGCCACTTGTCCGAGGCCACAGCTGAGCTTCCCAGGCCGTGTGACCCCTGCTTCCCCAGACCCCGACTGCCAGTCCTACACATCTCGCCAGAGAAAGGAGAGAAGAGAAGGCCTTTAATTTTAGAAACCATTACTGCTGCCTACGGGCTCCTGCGGGCTTTCCCAGGTACAAGGACACAGGATGGGGAGAGTCAGGGCCCTGCTGCACTCACAGCTAGGGGGGCAGTACACGGGGTGCTAGGGAAGCCCCTGAGGCTGGCAGCCACCTCCAGGCCCCCTGCCCAACCTACAGCTCCCCCATCTGGAGCCGCCCTCTCCTCCCAGGGGTCTGTCTCCATGGCAACATCCCCATCGCAGGTGTTCGTAACCTTGGCAACCAGGTACTGCCACCTCACCACCTGGGAGGCTGGAATCCCTAGCTAGACCCCGTTCCCACACCCACCTCTGCCCTCACGGCAGCATCCCCCTGGGGATGCTGGGCCCAGAGAGGCCATTCAGTGGCTGAGACCACCTCCATGTCCCTGCTAAATGCAATAGAACAGCAATGCCAATGTGCACATTCTCGCTGGTTACTGAGGGCCTACTACATCCTCCCAGGCTTCCTTTTGGTATATGGAGCAGGCTGACACTGACCAAGAATGGAGAGATGATAAGACAGTGGTTCCAGGCAGCAACAGACACTTCCCCACTCAGACCCCCCTAGAACCCCCACTTCCAGGGGCAAAACCTACAGCCCTCAGCATCACTGGACCATTTGTTTATTCAGCCAGCATTTACTGGACACCTACTCTGTGTCTACTGGAGCCGTTCCACAGCAGGAAAGAAGGAAAAGCCCATGATTAACAGGATAAATCAGTAAATTACATGGTGTCTTAAGTGAGGAGAGTGCCGAGGAGGCAGGGAGGGGACAGAGGAGGCAAGGGGTGGAGACATGAGTCAGGAAGGGGTGAGCCAGGCTGGTGGCAGGAAGAAAGGTGCTGCCGTGGAGGGAAGAGCCATGCAAAGGTCCTGAGGCGGGCAGCATCCAAGGCCTCATCCTGCCCTTCAACTAGGCTTCTGGAGCAATGAATGAGAGCTGGGCAGGGCCACTGAGAGCCCTGACTTTCCCCTGTGTCACTGAGTGGAGTCCTTGGTATCCTAGAAGATGGGTCTACAGTTTGAGTCTCCATTTTACAGATGTGGAAACTGAGGCTGGAGGGGAGTCTCCCACAGTTCCACAGCTTGGAAGTGGGTTCCAATCCTGGCCACCACATCAGTTACCCCTGCCGCCTGCAGGACTCATCTCAAGAGCCTCTTCCTTGGAAAAGCATCACTGACTCCCACCCTAGATTGGGTACCAGCTCTCTGCTGAGTTTCCCACCACACCCTTTTGTGGCTATCTCACTGGTCTGCTCCCCCAGGACCATGGCGAGCCCCCTGCCGCATCTCCTCCTTCTGGCGCTTGACCTGGTACATAGTAGGTGCTCAATAAACACTTTCCTCTAAGAGCCCTGGGTGGCAGTTACCAGAACCTCATTTCACAGGAGACAGAAGCTCAGAGAGGGAAAGTGACTGCCCCGAGATTACACAGCCTCTACAGCAGTGATTCCTCTGTGTGGGGGCTGGGCTGCCCATGGGGATGGAGAACCACTTGGGAGGGGACCCCATGTCCTCCTCTTGGACCTCTGCAGGCCAGGAAGGGATCCGTCCTCTTGTCCCTTGGGCACCTGGCCTGCAGCCTCCCGGGATGCAGTTTCTGGGCCTCGGGCCAATGCGACAGTCTGGGAACGGAGCCTGCTTGAGTCACAGGTGGCTGAGTTGATGCCAAGCCACCATTGGAGCAGCTGGGAGGGCATAGCGGGTGGGAAGGGCTGGGGGTGGGATCTTGCAAGGTTACACACCTAGCCTCCTGGAGCCAGGCCCACCTGGAGCCCCTTGCTTGGGAAAGATGGCATCTTTGAGCCTCAACTTGCTGATTTGTGAAATGGGGATAATTAGTCTCCACCTGTAACGGATGGGGATACAGCAAGCACCAAAGGGCTCATGTTAAGAACAGAGCCGAGGGACTTCCCTGGTGGTCCAGTGGCTAAGACTCCACACTACTGATGCAGGAGGCCCTGGTTCGACTCCTGGTCAGGGAACTAGATCCCATGTGCTACAACTAAGACCCAGTGCAGCCAAATAAACACAAAATAAACATTAAAAAAAAAAAAAAGAGCCCAGCATATAGTGAGCATTCAGTAATCTTGCTACTAATCATGTCTTAGCATGATGGTTGGGAGGGGGTTGGGAGGTGCCCCCCTCCTCTGCCCCTGCGCCCCCACACACACACTGGAGTACCATCTACCTCCCACCTCAGACTCCACAGCATAAGATCCCTAAACGGGGCCGACCCCGGGCAGGCCCAGTACCGGGGGATCAGGAAACTACATACATCACAGTACGTAAAAGTAAGAGTCATTCTTTCCACTAACATCCACTGAGCAGCTGCTGCATAAACACGAGCAATTACACACTGGCCAAGAAGGATGCAGGGAAAGGCAGAGGGAACAGTAAGGGGAAAGGCCCTGAGCCCGGCAGGGCCCCCTTGGTGTGTTCAAAGAGGGGGACCTTCCTGGGAAGGAGTGAGGCACGAGTGAGGCGGCGGGAGGAAGGCACGGGTACCGAAAATCCAGAAACGTACACCGCGTTTAGACATGAATCCAGGTTCAGTAGGGAGACATAGTCAATTCCAGAGGCCAGTAGTTAAGCAGCCTCTGCGACCTGCATGGGGAATGGTCCTGGAGGGCTGGCAGGAGCGGAAGAGGCTGGGGCAGGGTCCAGGTGTCAGGTGCTGGAGACCCGGAGTGGGGGCAGCGAGGAGGGGCAGAGGCCAGACAAGCGCAGATGGGGAGCCCTGCGTTTCCCGCACCGCAGCCTCTGCAGGTCCACAAAGGCCCGGGTCCGCGGGCGGGTGTGCACGGGGCAGCACACGTTCCCAGAGCCTGGACGCCCTGCCCCCGCCCGCCGCCCGGACGCGCGTCCCGGCACCTGCGCGCACGTGTCCTGGCTTCCTGCAGCCCCGCACACCTGCGGTTGGGACGCCGCGCACCCCGGCCGGCGGGCCGCGCGCACGGCGGAGCGCAGTCCCGCGCGCCGAGGAGGGCGGCGGCGGGCACGCGCCGGTGGGGGCGCGCACGGCGGACCCGGGAGGCGGCGGTGGCGGCGGCTCCTGTCGGCTCCGGGCGGCCCCCGCGCCGCAGCCCGCGCCGTGTCCACGGCGGAGCCGCCCAGGTGAGTGTCCGCGCCAGTCCCGGTGACCCCGCACCACCTGCGCGCCGTAGCCCCCACGCGCGCCCCCCATCCTCGCCTGGGGGGCCACTCTCCCTGAGCGCCCCTCCCGGGTGCGTTGCTCCTCGCCAGGCCCCCAGCGCTCCCCCTGGAAACTTTGGGGGGCCACTCGCCATGCTGAGGTCCTCCTGTCCCTTCCCGGGGCGCCGAGGAGCAAGGGGCCCGGTGGTCGTCTCTCTGGAGGCAGTGGGGACGCCTGGAGGAATGCGCCCCCCTCCAAAGGGGGTTAGGATAGGGCACTGGCTGGGTCTGGGAATCGAGGACGGTTGGGTCCGGAGCCTTTCCGCCCTCCCTTCCGGTGAGGTCTGGTCCAGCCTGGGGGGCTGCGCCAGGAAGGCGCAGGAGGCGTTAACACCAGGACCTGCTGCATCGCTGGGCTGGGGACAGTCCAGCCAGGTGGGAGGATTTGGGAGCGCAGGGCCAGGCCCCCTGCCCCGCAGGCCTGTGTCCAGTCAGCAGCAAGGATGGGGTGGGGGCTTCTCTCTGTCCCTGAAGCTTGGCATAGGTGCCTCCCAGGGCCTGGCCCGGGAGGCCACTGAGCCCCATTCAACAAGTTGGGGAGGGCAGCACCTTATGCCCTGATCCCAGTGCAGGAAAAGACCTGGTCCTTATTTTCCAGACCACGTGCCCCAGGCACTAACAGTACAGGCACCCCAGCCCCCCAGTTCTGAGGAATCAGGACTTCTGGGGTTTGTGCCCAGGAGCCTGCATTGTTAACAAGCAGTCCCGGGTGAATCCACGTTTGTACAGAGATGGTTGAGAACCTCTTGCTTCTGGCGGGGGCGTGGGGAGGGGGTGTCTGCGGCAGCATGGCAGCAGACAGAGGGACCATCTGGGGTTT
>SJYT01040136.1:383768-398526 GCA_006410635.1 Cephalophus harveyi
GGGGCGGGGCGGGGGGAGGACTTTCAGGGAGAGTAGGGCTCTAAAACCTGGAGCAACACAGGAGGGCTCCCTCGAGGAGGTGTGAAGGCTGGGAAGGCTGTGGTGAGTACCCAGAGGCAGAGGACATGGGGTTTCTGTGGGTGAGGTTGGTGGAAGCCAGGTGCAGGCAGGTAGGGAGAGGTCTGGAGCCGTTGGGCTGTGAGTATCCTGCCTTGCTCCATTCCCCCTCTGAGCCAGAGTGGCAGCCATCCGAGACAGGATCAGAGTTGGAAGACCCCGTAGGCTTCCCCCACAGGTGTTGCGGCTCCTCCTCCTTCTACCTGGATGGCATGGAGTGGTGGGAAGGGGCTGCCCACCGTGGGATGCGGGTTCGAAAGGGCTACAGCCAGACTTCCTCAGCCTGCCTCTCTGTTCCCCATCCTCGCTGGTGACTTCTGACAAAAGAGAGCCCTTCCGTGAGCTCCAGTTTTGAGATGGACATCAACACAGGATATAAGAAATGCAGGTGCATTGCGCCCCCAGCATGGGGCTGCCATGAGCTAGATATTGTGTGATGGCAGGGCAGCCATGATCATCCCCACTGTTAACATAGCAGCTTGGCCTCAGTGTGTTCATCTGTAGAATGGGGGTGGCTGTTCCCAGCCACCCCCACAGGCCGCCCAGGATCTGAAGGTACCTTGCTGAGTGGGAACATAAAGCAGATCTCAGGCATCAGCTTGATTTCTCTTCCCACAAGGCTGTCATTCCCGGGTGCCCCTGAGTCATCACCTACTCACCAGGTAGAGAGCCTCTCAGAGAACTCTCCAAGCAAAGCGCGTTCCTGGTGGGCCCAGGGCGAGCTGCCCACCACCACCAGTCAATCCTGGGCCTCTGAAGAGGACCTTCCAATAGGGCTCTGGGACTCAGCGAAAGGGAGCTGGCATTGGACCAGGGTTCAAATGTTGACTCTCAAGCTGAGTGCTGCCAGGTGAACTGGGGACTACTCTGACCCTCAGTCTCGTTTTCTCCAAGTGGGCTTCACTGTTCCCGCCTGCAGGGTTGGGCTGGGCTAGTGGCTGAGTGGCTGTGGTAGATGGTACACATTCAAAATGTGGTGCTAGAGGCCTCACCTGCCAAAGGCGGCCAAGGAAAGTGGGTCGGGAGGCCCCCCAGTCCCCTGAAGGGTTAAAAGGGACTAATGGCTGACAGAGACTAATTAGGGCTTAATGAATTGTCGTGGATGAAAGTCCCGGAAGGGCCAGATCTAGGACGAAGGATACACCAGTCCTGAAGGGGTCGGCAGTATGTCCCCAAAAACGGGCCTCAGAGGGCTGCGTGCTGCTTGGGGCCGGGCCCCACCTCCCAAGTCCATCTGGAAGCCTGAACAGGAAACACTTTGAGGGCCCACCAAACAACACTGCCCTGGGTCCCTCTGGCCCCAGCTGTGGTGGAGTAGGGGGAGGGGACCGAGGGGCCAGCTGCCAGCTGCATCTATTCACCCCCCTCCCTGTCCTCCTATGGGTTTAGCTGCTTCCTTCAGGGGGCTTGGCTCAGTCTCACCCAAAGCAGTGTTCAGCATCCCCCAGCCTGGGAGGGAATGGGAAGACCTGTCCCATGTGTCTTTGGGGGCAAAGCTCTCTCCATGGGGTGGGGCAGGGAGGAGCTGGGCTGCCTCTGATCCTGGGGAGGGGCCCCAGCAACCCCAGCCACCACCCCACGGCCTGGGTTAAGAACTTCATGGTAAATTTGGGTTAAGGCCTGCTAGGGGCTCTGGAGAGGAGGTTCTCTCTCTGTCTGTTGCCCTGGACAGACAGATTTTGGGTTCCTCCCCCAGATAGCTTCCTGCACTGCCGCTGATACTGATGGCAGATACTGCGGGGAGCAGGGCCCCCTCCCCCTTCCAGCCCCCAGAGCGGGTGCACAGCTTCGCAGAGGCCTCCACCCACCTCCTCTTCAAATCTGCAAAGACCCTGCGCAGGGCTCCCAGGGGTGCTGCCACAGATTGCCACAAACCTAGTGCTCAAACCACACACATTGATTCTCTCACAATCCTGCAGATCAGGAGTCCAGCTCGGGCCTCACACGGCTAAACCCAGGCGTGGGCAGGGCTGGTCCCTCTGGAGGCTCCTGGGAAGCACCGGCTCCTGTCTTTTCTAGCTTCTAGAGGCTCCTCATCCCTGGCTCATGGCCCCTCCCTCCATCCTCACAGTCAGCAGCCCAGCATCTCCCATCTCTCTGTGCCTCTGACTCTCCCGCCTTCCTCTTATAAGGACACTGTGATGTCACTTGGACCCTGGGGAATCCAGGATTGTCACCACCTCAGGGTGAACCGATCAGCATCCTTAATTTCATCCCTCTTTGCCACATAAAGTAACACTTGCAGGTTCCAGGGGTCAGACTGTGGGCATCTTTGGAGGGGCTGTTCTTTGGCTGACCACAGGCCCCACCTCCCCATTATTCTCTGTTGCACCATCCACACATGGCCTCCGGTACTCTTTCTTCTCTTTATCACCTGTGGATGACTAGCAGGGATTCCGTCTGTATTTTTCAAAGCTGTTTCCCTTAAGAACTAAAACAGTGCGTGGTACACAGAAGGTGCCCAATAAATGCATGTGGAATGAATGGCTAAGAGCAGAACAAGGCCTAGGACTCAGGGCATCTGACCCCAGCCGGCACCCAGTGGAGACGTTTCCGAAGGCCCCAGGTTATAAAGTACCTTCTCTCTATGAGTGCTCACCTGCTACTCAGTCAGCGCCCGGAGGGCAGTTGTCGGTCACCTGAGTCCCTTTTGCAGAACAGGAAGCTGAGGTTCAGTGCTTTACAAGTCTCTTCCAAGGCAGTCAGGGGCAGGCTTCCGTGGGGACCCTGGGATCTCGTCCTGTTGCTGGAATCTCTCTGCTTCCCTCACTGGCCCACAGAGCACCCAGCTCTGTGCATGCTGGTGGTGGGGGGTAGAGAAGGGACTGATGTGGTCCCCCCCTCAGGACAGCGCTGTCCAGGAGGGTGACTGTCTGGGTTCATGTGATGTAGGGTGACAGGCCCAGAACACACAAACCCAGATGCATCTTCAGATGCCAACTCAGCTCCATCATGTTCCTTCTCAAACCTCCCCATCGCTCTCAGATCAAGTCCCTACACCTCACTGTGGCTTCAGCACCCTGCATGGTTCCACCCTTGCCAACCCCAACTCCCAGCCCCAAACTCAGATGTGTCCTCAGCCTCCAGTCACCCCCTGCTTCTGTCCTCCCAGCACCAGCCCTTCCCCTGCACCTCAGGGCCTTCCCCTGCACCTCAGGGCCTTCCCCTGGCGGGCCCCTCCACCCAGAACACCATCTCCCAGCCTTCTTCCTGGGTCACTCCTGCCCACCCACCCCCACCCCCACTCAAGACTCAACTCAGACACACCTTTCCAGCCATGCTGGACAAAGCATCAGACCATAGCAGACCCCTGCTTCTCCCAAACGATACACTTCACGGATGTGTTTGCATCTCTTGCCTGCCCCACATGATGCTCAGTGAGAAAAGCAGACACAGAAGCACACACAGGGTGTGACTCCACTGATGGGAAACGTCCAGAACAGGCAGCTCCACAGACACAGAGAGTGGGTTCCTGTTGTCAGGGGCTGGGAGGGGGTGACTGCTGATGGGGACAGGGCTTCTTTTGGGGAATGGAATGTTCTGGAATTAGGTAGTGGTGATGACTACACACACTTGTGAACACACCAAAAAACCACTGAACACTTGAAATAGGAAAAAAAAGTGCCAAGGAAAGCTGAGGTGCCGCTGCGCCCCCAGCACCCATGCTTGGCCTGCTGGGGTTTAGAGGGACAGACAGAGGTTTGGACTGTGGCTGGTAGAGCCCTGCCCCCATGGGACCTGCCCCTTGCTGGGGAAGGAGATGGGTAGGTTATCAGTCACCAACCCTTAGGCTCTGGATCCCAAGTTTGGAAAATGAGGGTAGGGGGCCCTGGCTCTGCATAGGGGTCTGAGTATTCAGGGGATCTGGTCTAACCATACTCAGCATGAGCAGTGTTCGATCATGTGGCGAGGAGTTTTTCTGGCATTGGCAGCCACATGGGGGCAGGGGGCCCAGGAAGGGCCAGGCTGGACCCAAGGCCTCCTCCACCCCTGGCCACAGGTCATGTGCTCACTGACCCCGAAGCCTCCATAACATGGGAGGAGGGAGCCACGCGCTTAGGCAGCCCTGGGGTGTCTCGGTTCTGGCCGACTGACACAGCTCCTGGGTCTGCAGAGCTGGCGGAAGTCAGGGTTCCACGGAGGTGGGGGTCCCCTCGCCCTGACTCCGAGAGAGTCATGGGAGAAGAGGGTATGGAGCCTTGGGTTCAAATCTCACATGTACTTCTTTCCTCTTGGGTGAGTCACTTCCCCTCCCCAGGCCTCTGCTTCCTCACTGATAACACAGATAATCAGCCTGTTTCTTCTTGGGGCATCAGCTGGATGCCTGCTCTGCGTCCAGCACCTTCTACAACATGGATCTTACCTGGGTGACCCTGCCCCCAGGGGACATGGGTGATGTCTGGAGACAACTGTGTTTGTCACGACTAGGCGGCTCCTGGTGTCAAGGGAGTGGGGGCCAGGGAGGCTGCTCCACACCCTACCGCACCCAGGACAGCACCCCCACACACACACAGAGAATGACCTGGCCCCAAAGGTCAGCAGGGTCAAGAGACCCTCACACAACTCCAGTCCATTCTGCAGGCAGGAACACTGGAGCCTGAGAAGGCAGGGTGTCTGCTGAATGCTGGGGAGTGAGCTGGAGCCCATGCTGGCAGGCGGGGGCCTGGCGGTGGCAGAGCTGCAGAACAAGGTGGATCTGGGATATATTTGGAGGTGAAGCTGACTGCACCTGGTGACGGATGGGCCGGGGGTGTGAGCAAGGAGCTGCCAGGGGAGGCTAAAGCTGGGACGCTGCAGGGCCTCCGGGTGATGTCAGGGATGTGGCTCCAGTCCCTGGGGCTGGAGCTCAGAAGAGACGCAGGACTGGGAGTCATCAGTGAACAGATGGTGTCTAGTCCTGAGCAGACAGGAGGCGAGGCCCCAGGTGAGAGGCGGGTCCCTGGGGGAAAATGGAGGGTGTGGAGAGCAGGTAGGGACCTTGACAGCCCTGTGGGGGTCACCTCCCCCAAGGCCACGGCCTCACGGAGGAGGGAAGGGGCAGAGAAAGTGTGGACTCAACAGCAGCCTGTCCACGCAGCCTCACTTTGCCATCTAGCACGGCCCCCACTCCACAGCCTTTGCCCACCCTGTCCTCCCTGCCCAGCCTGCCCTTCCCACCACCATCCACAGCTGTTGTTCTCACCGCCTTTCAGGAAGTGGACCTGATGCCCTGAAAACTTAGCAGCAGAAGCAGGACTAGAATTAGACTCCCAGCCTAATTGGGGGGCTTCCCCAGTGGCTCAGTGGCAAAGAATCCACCTGCCAATGCAGGAGATTCAGGTTTGATCCCTGGGTCAGGAAGATCCCCTGGAGAAGGGAATGGGAACCCACTCCAGTATTCTTGCCTGGGATAATCCCATGGACAGCGGAACCTGGCGGGCTGCAGACATGAGGTCGCAAAGAGTCAGACATGACTGAGCGTGAGCACCCTAATCAGGGCCTGGGAACCTGGCCTTCTAACCCCATTGCAAGGCCAAGGCCTCTAGGTGAGAAAACAGGCCCAGAGGGGTGACTCACTTGCTCAGGGTACCCGGCTCTTGATTATCTGAGAGCGGCAGGGATGCACGGCATTTGGGCATCTCAGCTCAGTTCTGTCACCCTCAGCCCTCCCCCGAGCTCTCCAATTTCCCAGCCCCCCGACATCCAGGAATGTGAGTGAACACGGCTACTGGAGGCAGTCAAGGTCCCAGAATCCCTTCCCACCAAGGAGGGGCCAGAACCCTAGTCCAGGAGGCATCAGAAGCGCCAGCCCAGTTGCGAGTCCGCCCACCCCCTGCAGAGAAGATGACAGGCCCGCCCTGGGTTGGGAGAGGCTGGAGTTCACAAACTAGGTCACAGCTGGAGTGGCCCCTGCTGGGCACCAAAGGACCAGCTGTCCTCTCATCCTGGAGCAATTACAGCACGAGAGCTCTGAGGACACCGAGGTTTCGCTGCCTTTGGCAGGCGAGGTTCACAGAGGGCACGTTTTTCATTGGAGGTCACACAGCTCATCAGAACCAAGGTCTCCGCAGGCCTTTCCAAGAAACTGTATCACATTGGCTGTGCCCTGGCTGTCCTGACCTCGCGAATTGAGTACTTCCTTCCTGACATTGTTCTTAGCTGCCTCTGTGACAACTATTTTTTAAAATTCTTTCCAACTTAAGAAATTTGTGGGGGGAGACTTCCCTGGTGGTCCAGTGGTTAGGACTCTGTGCTCCCAATGCAGGGAACCTGGGTTTGATCCCTGGTCAGGCAACTAAATCCCACATGCTACAAGTAAGACCTGGCACAACCAAATAAATGAAAACTTAAAAAAAATTTTTTTAATATTTTTTAAATTGGTAGATAGAAAGTCCACCTTCCTGTCTCTACAGTGCCTGCTCCCAGCCTCCTGGCCTGACCAGCCTGGTACTGCTGCCCCCCATCTGCTAGGCCCCTTCTCGTCCTCTCTTACTCTTTGCACAACCATCTTTCCTCAGTAAATTGATGATGATGATTACAATCCCCTCGACACCCTGCTGTCATCTTCCTGATTTATTCCTCTTCATTTATGGTTGCTGGAGGTGGAAGAGCATGTATTTACCTCTTTCATTATCTGTCGGCTCCCAGAAAGCTGACCTGTTTGTCTCAGGCACTCTGGGTCCCCAGCACTTGGAAGATGCCTGGCACGGTAGACGTTTGTTGACTGACAGGTGGACGGAATCGATGAATGAGAGGAGACGAGCATTGCAGGGCCAGTGAAAACAGTGCTGTGTTTTGAATCCTAGCTGGATGAACTGCCAAGACTCTCTCCTGCCTGTTTAAAAAAGAGAGAGAGAGTGTTACAGGATTGAGCACCACCAACCTCTCCCTGAGACTATCCCCTGCCACCTCTAACGTGCTGTGTGAACCTGTGCTAAGACATGTCTAACTCTCTGCAACCCACCTCTCTTGTATCTCCTGCAGTGGCGGATTCTTTACCACTGCTGCCACCTGGGAAGCCCTATGTGTACCTGAGCTGGTGACTTAAGTGGCTTTGTGCCTCAGTGTTCCCATCTGTAAAATGAGGGTGACAGTGGGGCTTCGCCCTCCCAACGAGGATGTTGTGGGACTTAAATGGACCCATTCAGATAGCCCAGAGCAGTGGCTGCTGCGGTGTTTGCCATGTGGATGAAGACAATGACCAGCTTTGAACAGGGGTTCAAGTGGCATATAAGAGAGACTGGGAGGGTACTTGAGTACTAAACATCACCAAGGAAGTGACATTGAGGGCCAGATCGAAATAAAGTCAGGGAGAGAGCCTTGTAGGGATGGTGGTCTGGGTATTGCCTAACATGTGCAAAGGCCCTGGGGCAGGACCACACCAGGTGTGTTGGAGGGGCAGTGAGCAGGCCTGTGCATCTGGAACAGAGTGGGGAGAGGGAGAGAGGGAGGAGGGGAGGGCAGGGAGGGGACTGGGGTGTGAACTCTCCTGCAGAAAGAAAACAGCAGGCCGCTCTGCCCCCCACCCCTGCTAGGAGTCTGTTTGGGGCACTGAATGACACCAGTCATTTCCTTCTGGGGGCAGAGCTGGCGGGGCCTGGCTGCTCCGAAGCAGGCCACTGAGGAGCTGTCCCCTATCCCTGGGTGACAGACAGTGACCCCTTAACCACGGGAGCAGCCCGACCTCGGAGTGACTGCAGAGCCAGTTTAAGGTAGAAAGAGATGGATGAATAGGGGACCGTTGTTTCTGACTGTCTTGTCCCCTCGTGGGACATGGCCCCTCTGCTTGCTGTCCAGGGCAACAACATGGAAGAGAATGACCTAGAAAGAGAGCCTGGGAAGGCAGCTTGCCTCGGGGAAGGATTGTGATCCCTGCGATACGCGGGTTGGGATTAAGGACAGTTGCAGTGGGAAAGCAGAACCAGATGCTTCCCGCTCCCTCTGTCCACCTCCCCACTGGGTTCCCAGCCAGGGTTAGAGAGCTAAGACCCATGGCCTCCTGGAGACCAGGTCATGGTGTGACCACGCGCTCCATGACTGCAACTCCATCCCTGCCACTCACAGTGCTGTTCACACAGTGTGTGAATCCCCGGGCATTCGGGAACGCCTGCACGTGTTTATGTGCACACCCAAATCAGGAATTGAGTTTGGTGTTTGATTTTACTTCCTGATGAATAGGCTTGTGCTGTCTGTGATTATTTGGCAATCTCGATTCCTCCAGCCTCTTTTGGAACTACAACTCAGCCATCTTTCCTTGTGGGTGCATTCAAATCTCCCAGCATTCCACAATAACCATGCATTATGGCTTCTTTGATCCCCTATTGATGGGTGCCTAGGTTAGTTCCATTTTTCCTCCATATAAGTAAATCTCGGCTTTCTTTCTCTACTAAGTACACACGAATCTCCTCGATTCCACAGCAGGCACAGACCCTAGCCCTATTGATGAACTGGCTTCCCAGGTGGTGCTAGTGGGAAAGAATCCACTTACCAATGCAGGAGATGAGACGAGGATTCAATCCCTGGATCAGGAAGATCCCCTTGAGTACAAAATGGCACCCCACTCCAATATTCTTGCCTAGAAAATTCCATGGGCAGAGGATCCTGGATGGCTACAGTCCATGGGGTCGCAAAGAGCTGGACACGACTAAGCACCCATTGATGGACACTGAGTTCTGGGGGTTTTATTCCCCCCGTATACATGCACCTCCACTGTGTTTCTTCATTGGTACATAAAAGTCTCCCTGTGTTCCACAGCAGACATGGACCACAATTTATTTCCTGGATCCCCTGTAGATGGATATCTAGGTTAGTTCCAATTTTTTGGTTTTCCAAATGACACTGCAGCAAACCTCCTTGTTGATGCCACTCTGCTCTCGTGTGTGAGTTTTTTTTTACGGATATGTGGCTACTCATGAAGGTCTTGTATTAGTATCCAGTAGCTGCCATAATGAAAGACCACAAACAGGGTGGCTTAAACAACAGAAAGTTACTCTCTCTGTTCTAGAGGCCAGACACTCAAAGTCAAGGTGTCAGCAGGGCTGTGCTCCCTGCAGAGACTTGAGGGGTGGATCCTCCTTTGTTTCTTGCAGCTTCTGGTGCTTACTGGCAACCCTGGTGTCTCTTGGCTTATAAATGCATCTCTCCAGTCTCTGCCTCCGTCATCACATGGCCCCATCATTCCTTCATGTCTGCATCCAAATTTCCCCCTTTCATAAGGACACCCGTCATTGGATCAGGGCCCACCCTACTCTGGCATGACCTCATCTTAATTTGATGGACACCTGCAAAATACAAACTCTCCTCCTAGTGACGTATGATTCGCCTCTAGCATTAAGCCAACAGTTACTCCGGACTCTCTTGTCTGTTCGTTTTCACCTAAAATTCTCAAAAGGGTCCAGGCAGGCAGGAGCTGACCTCATGGGTGAGGATCTAGGGCCTGGGTCCTTGCTGGGTCAGGCCTGTGGGAACAGTGAGGAAAGAGGCCGTAGGGATGTGCCGGGTGGTGGTGGTGGGGGGCATTCAGGGGAAGCCTGGGGGCTTCAGCTGCTCAGATGCTGAAAATAGCTGCCCGGCCAACAGGGCAGCTCCCTCCAGCTGCCATCTGGCTGCTCCTTCCCCACCCCCACCCACCTTGGCCCTGGGATCTGGGCTGCAGCCCAGCAGAGCATGGGGGAGATGGGGGATGGAGGGCCAGCTGGCTGCCTGGAGAGATGGAGCAACTCGGAAGGCACAGGTGCAGAGGCCCAGGCGTTTGGCATCTGTTCCTCTGGTCCTTCCCGGTCACATCATCGGCCTCTGTGGCCCCTCCAGTGCATCTCCCGGTTCCCCACCCCAACTCACTCCACTTGCACCTGCTGCCTCAGGGCCTTTGCACTGGCCATTCCTCCAGCCTGGAACCAGCTTTCCCTAACACCCCCGGCCCTTTCCTTGTCCTCCTATGGATTTGCATGAGCTTCCTGTGGCCAAAACAAAGTACTACAAACTGAGTGACTTAAAACAACAGAAGTCTATGCACTCTGGCTTCTGGAGGCCACGAGTCTGAAATTCAGGTGGTGTAGGGCCATCTCCCTCCAAAGGCTCCAAGGGAGGGTCCTTCATGCCTCTCCCAGCTTCTGGGGACCCCAGCCATCATCGACTTATATAGACACATCCCTCCAGCTTCTGCCTCTGTCTTCACATGGCCTTATTCCCTCTGTGTGCATCCAAACTGCCGTTTTGTTACAAGGACATTAGTCATTTGATTCAGGGCCAACTGAATCCAATATAAATTCGTCTCAATTCATCACATCTGCAAAGAACCTATTTTCAAAGGAGGCCCCTTACAATGAATCGGGGGACTTCTACGTGTATTGTGTGTGTGTCTGTCTGTGTGTGCTCAGTCATGACCAACTCTTTGCAACCTCATAGACTGTAGCCTGCCAGGCTCCTGTCTCAGTGGGATTCTCTAGGCATGAATACTGGAGTGAGTAGCCATTTCCTGCTCCCGGAGATCTTCTTGACCCAGGGATTGAACCCACATCTCTTATGTCTCCTGCATTGGCACGCAGACTGTCTACCACTAGTGCCATCTGGGAAGGTTCTTTTAGGGAGAACACAAATGAACCCTGTACAGGGTCTCAGCATAAATGTCACCTGTCCTGATCTGAAATTACCCCTCTGTCCACCCTAGTCATCCATCCAGGCTGCTCCCCTCACAGCCCTTGGGTAGATGCCCAGGAATGGGATTCCGGGTCCCACGGTCAGACAATTGCTTCCTGAGCGCACTGCTAGGATGGGATGGGACAAGCCTGGAGTGCGGGTACTAATGCTGACCCTGCCCACAGGTGCCCACGAGGATGGTGGCGTGGCCCTAGGCCCAGGTTCCGCACCATGACCTGCTGGCTGTGGGTGCTAAGCCTGCAGCTCCTGCTCCTGCCCGCGGCCCTGCCCCCCGCAGGGGGCTGCCCGGCCCGCTGCGAGTGTACGGCGCAGACGCGCGCGGTAGCCTGTCCCCGGCGCCGGTTGACCGCGGTGCCCGACGGCATCCCGGCCGAGACGCGCTTGCTGGAGCTCAGCCGCAACCGCATCCGCTGCCTGAACCCGGGCGACCTGGCCGCCCTGCCGCTGCTGGAGGAGCTGGACCTGAGCGAGAACGTGATCGCGCACGTGGAGCCGGGTGCCTTCGCCAACCTGCCGCGCCTGCGCGTGCTGCGCCTCCGCGGTAACCTGCTCAAGCTCATCCCGCCCGGCGTCTTCACACGCCTGGACAACCTCACGCTGCTGGACCTGAGCGAGAACAAGCTGGTCATCCTCCTGGACTACACCTTCCAGGATCTGCGCAGCCTCCGCCGGCTGGAGGTGGGCGACAACGACCTGGTGTTCATCTCGCGGCGAGCCTTCGCCGGGCTGCTGGCGCTAGAGGAGCTCACCCTGGAGCGCTGCAACCTGACGGCGCTGTCGGGCGAGTCGCTGGGCCACCTGCGGGGCTTGGGCGCCCTGCGGCTGCGCCACCTGGCCATCGCCGCGCTGGAGGACCAGAACTTCCAGCGGCTCCCGGGCCTGCTGCACTTGGAGATCGACAACTGGCCGCTGCTGGAGGAGGTGGCCGCCGGCAGCCTGCGGGGGCTCAACTTGACCTCGCTGTCCGTCACACACACCAACATCACCGCCGTGCCCGCCGCCGCCCTGCGCCACCAGGCTCACCTCACCTGCCTCAACCTGTCGCACAACCCCATCAGCACGGTGCCACGCGGGTCCTTCCGCGACCTGGTGCGCCTGCGAGAGCTGCACCTGGCTGGGGCCCTATTGGCCGTGGTAGAGCCGCAGGCCTTCCTGGGGCTGCGGCAGATTCGCTTGCTCAACCTCTCCAACAACCTGCTGTCCACGCTGGAGGAGAGCACCTTCCACTCAGTCAACACGCTGGAGACGCTGCGCGTGGACGGGAACCCGCTGGCCTGCGACTGCCGCCTGCTGTGGGTCGTGCAACGCCGCAAGACCCTCAACTTCGACGGCCGCCCGCCGGCCTGCGCCACCCCGGCCGAGGTCCGCGGCGACGCGCTGCGCAGCCTGCCAGACTCGGCGCTCTTCGAGTACTTCGTGTGCCGCAAGCCCAAGATCCGCGAGCGGCGGCTGCAGCGCATCACAGCGGCCGCGGGCGCCGACGTGCGCTTCCAGTGCCGCGCCGAGGGCGAGCCGGCGCCCACCGTAGCCTGGGTGACCCCGCGCCACCGCACGGTGACCGCCGCCAGCGCCGGCCGGGCGCGCGTGCTGCCGGGCGGCACGCTGCACATCCGGGACGCACGGCCGGGGGACAGCGGCACCTACACGTGCGTGGCCAGCAACGCGGGCGGCAACGACACCTACTTCGCCACCCTGAGCGTGCAGCCCGAGCCGGCCCTCAACCGGACCCCGGGCGAGGGCCGCAACGACACGCAGGTGGCCGCGCGCTTCCCGCTCGACCTCACCACTATCCTGGTGTCCACCGCCATGGGCTGCATCACCTTCCTGGGTGTCGTCCTCTTCTGCTTCCTGCTGCTCTTTGTGTGGAGCCGCGGCCGCGGGCAGCACAAGAACAACTTCTCGGTGGAGTACTCTTTCCGCAAGGTGGACGGGCCCGCCGCCGCGGCGGGCCAGGGGGGCGCCCGCAAGTTCAACATGAAGATGATTTGAGAGGCCCCGGGGCCCACCGCCCGCGGGCCCCGCCGCGGCGCCTGAGCCAGAAGCAGCGTCTCCGTCTCCGTCCGAGCCCACGCCGGCCGGCGGCTGGCCCATCTGACGACCACCTATGCATCTCCCATAGGGGGCGGCCGCGAGCCGGCTCCTGGCAGAACTTCCCCCTTTTTTTGTAGGGACCCAACCACAGGACTGTTTTTTCATCAAGATGCGTCTTTTGCAGAGTTTCTCAAGCGTTCTTTTCTAAGGGTTTCACCCTGTCTTCCTGCCCCTGGTGTGGTTGCTCAGCTGGGAGAGGGTGGGATGGGAGCTCAGAGATCCAGGGTCCTCAACACAAAATAACTCACACCTGGTGGAGATGGTCTACACCTGGGATCCCAGGGAAGGCAGTCGGCCTCCAGGTCAGAGCATGAGAAAGCCCACTCTGTTCACACCTGGATACCCCCCTCCAACTACATCAGAGCACATACCTACACCCAGGACATACAACAATGATGCACAGATCCAGAGGGGAACACACACACACACCCCTCATACCCAGCTGACACTAAGCAGGCGCCCCGAGATCACCACGGGCGCTTTGGGCTCTTGGTAGAGACCAGTCCCCACCTCGGCCAGGCAGCTCACACCTGAGACCCGTTTCTGCTCACACCCAGACGTTCACAACCCCCAGCTCCCTCTCAGCTGGCCACTTGATGCAGACCTCAGGTGCTGAGCTAAGGTCTTGCTGGTCAGACTCACCCTGAATGGGTCCAGCACACAGGATGGCCCCTGACCTGCTGGCCCAAGTCCCTGTACCCAGACTCCCTCCCACCAGGACCTGCCAGCCCAGCAAGACGAGCTGCCAGCTAGGAGAAGCCATTCCTCCAGTTCCTCCCACCATCCCTCAGCTGCTGCTTGCTTCCTGTGCCCTCACCACCCCGGAGGGACAGCTGTCCTGGCCCCTGGTCCAGGAGCATCGCTTCCAGGGTGTCCCTTTCCAGCAGGCCAGATGGTGTGACCTTCGGTCCTGAGTCTGCACCACCCCTGCCCTGTTGACCACTGCTCACCTTGGGGAGGAGACAAGTGTCTGGATGGTTCTGAGGGTCCTTGTCACGTGCACTGTAGGGGCAGTGACAGGGAGCAAGGATGGGACAGAGGTTCAAGCCACAAGGAAGTCCAAACCTGGGACATTAGATGACAGAGGCACATTTGTCTCTGCAACACTGGGGCCGATCTAGGGCCAAAGAGTGGAGAGTCACAGGAAGACTGTCGCTCAGGTGAAAGAAGGTCACTGCCCCAAGGTCATTGCTCTGTTCCTCTACAGGTAGTGAGTTCCCTGTCACTGGAGATGCGCAGCAGGAGCTGAGGTTTCGCGTGAGCATTCAGACACCAAGCAGGAGCCACACATGACCCTGCCTCCCCTAGCCCGGCCCTTGCCCCGGCTCTTTCTACCTCGACCAGACAAACAGTTGTGGGGAAGGGGCACAGGAAGTGTTGTGGGGCCAGACCTCAGCCAGAGAGGAGCTTGGCTACTGACCAGGAGGTTAGACAGTATTCTCACGGACCTTGTAAGAAGGCTCTGTTTTCACCCAGCTGTGTAATCTTGCTTGGCAACTGAAGACCATTGATGTCCACGTCTATAAAATCAGTCTGATGGCCAAACCTATTGCTCCATACATAGAGGCCAGGCCCACGGACAAGCTTGATGATTGACTTGTTTTTTGGATTCCTCAAGGTCTTTCTGAGGCAAGCCAGAGGAAAAAACTGTCTACCCTGGCAATTTTGAGCAAAAGGTTCAGACAGACTTGGGAATGGACACTGGCCGTTCTCCCTGGGCTAGAAACATTAGGAGGCCCTGGTCCTGCCCCCACATTGTGTTAGTGGGCCACAGGACAGAGTGGCAGGCTACTGGCCACAGCCAGTCCAGGTGGGGACCCCACCCCAACCCCGTTCATGGCAGGACGTGAGAACCAAATGGGGTGTCCAGCAGCCCCATACAGAGTTGAACAGAATGGACTAGTTTTTTTTT
>SJYT01040136.1:399416-462587 GCA_006410635.1 Cephalophus harveyi
GGTGCTGAGAGAGGCCAGTGAGACCAAGCTGTCCAGGGAAACTCCTGCCCTGAGCTGGATCCAGGGAAAGAACCAAGCGGCTGGGAGGAAAGGAGAAAGGAGGTGCAGACTTATGCCCTCCCCGCTGTGACTCTGGAGCTGGCGGCTTCCTGCCCTGGGGCTGGAGAGTCTCTCCCACCCCTCCTGGTGGATGGGGACAGCAGAGCACAGAGCCTGAAGTCAGGGCTCAAACCCTGCTGGGCCCTGGAGGCCTCTGCCGTTAATATTTCTGGAAGGAGGTGGTCTGAGGGCACCCAGCAGAAACTATGGCCAAAAGCAGCCTCTCACACCCCAGGGCCACTCTCTGGGCCTCGGTTTCGGTTTCTTTCTTTTTTTAAATATTTATTTTTTGGGCTGCACCAGGTCTTGGTGGCAGCATGCGGGATCTTCCATCTTCATTGCAGCAAGCGAGACCTTTAGTTGCAGCATATGGGATCTAGTTCCCTGACCAGGGATTGAACCTGGGTCCCCTGCATTGGGAGCGCAGAGTCTTAGCCACTGGACCAAAAGAACAGTCCCAGGACCTCACTTGCTTCATTTGAACATGGGAAGAAACTGCCTTCCTACCCAGCAGGAGACAGAAACAGAAAAGGGGATGTGGGGGGCACTCTGAGGCAACCCCGCCAAGCCCAATCTCCAAGAAGTCAGGTGGGAGTGGGCAGGCTGGGCCCCCCTCCCTTGGGGCCTCATCTCCCATGTCGTGCTGCAGTAAAGGCAGGTGAAAGACTGCCTCCTCCTGTGCCTCAGTTTCCTCATCCACAGGGGCCACCTGAGTCCCTGGTTCAAACCAGGTACAAGATCCAGGATTTCCTGAATCCTGTCTTATCTTTGGGATGCAGCTGAGGAATACTCCTTCCTCAGGTGTCCGAGGACAGCAGAAGGGGTCCTATCCAGTTTGTCGCCAGAAACCCAGGGCGGGGCCCCTCAGATGGGTGTCTGTGGCCTGAGTGCTGTGTGCCCTGGGGGAAGTCACGCCCCCCTCTCTGTGCAGTGTGCACATCCATAAACTGGAGGATTGTGGTCTTCTTTCATGCAGGGAACTGTATGAGCTTCCTACAGCCGCTGTTAACAAAACTTAATGGCTTACAACAACCGAGATTCATCTTTCAACAGCTCTGGGGCTCAGAAGTCTAAAATGGATTGGAGTTGGTTCCTTCCAGAGGCTCCTGCCTTTTCCAGCTTCTAGAGGCACTGCATCCCTGGCTCACAGCCTCTTCCTCCATCCTCACAGCCAGCAACACAGCATCTCCCGTCTCTCTCTGCCTCTGACCCTCCCCCTCCCTCTTATAAGGACCCCCCAGGAATCCAGGGTCACTCCCATCCTCATCTAACTGCAACCTTCATTTCCCTCCTGTCATGCCACATAACATTTTCACAGGTCCTGGAGATGGACGCCTTTGGGGACTGTAACCCTGTCTGGCACCAAAACTGAGGCATTTTTCTCAGAAAAGCCAAGTCATGGAAAATTCGGGAGCATCTGGCATCGGGAACCCTGCTCTGGGTAATGCCAGGGATGCAGGGAGTTTGGCCTCAGCTCCCGCAGTGCTCCATAAATACTCTTCAAATAAAAGAACAGCTTTAGGATCTGCAGAGGGCCTGACCCCGAGCTGGGGTAGCCAGACAGGGCCACTGTGGGGGTCACACACAGAGGTCACATTTGAGGGTGAGCTGAGGCCGGCATTCCCCATCTCTAGGCTGAAGGGGAGGACTGTCCATTGGGGCTCGACGGGGTGCTGGGCATGCTGGGGTGCTGAACAGATGTTAGCAGGCAACTGCTCTCCTTCACCACAAAGCCCCCCACCCACTCCAAGGGGGGGCCATCTTGAGGAGGTCCCAGACACTAGTTCCCCCAACCCTGCCTGTCCTGAGTGGAGAAGTCCCCGGGGATGACACTGCTTGTTCCACCCTGGCCCCTCTGCAGGCCTTCCCCTACCCCACCCCAGGGTGAGGCGAGTGAGGCACTGACCCTGAGCATAAAATTTAAGGGGGTGCCCAGATCTCAGTCATTAAGATCAATAGTCCAGGGATCTCCCTGGTGGTTCAGTGGTTAAGAATCTACCTTGCAATGCAGGGGATGCAGGTTCCATCCCTGGTCAGGGAACTAAGATCCCACATGCCACAGGGCAGCTAAGCCTGAACTCCAAGACTCCTGAACATGAATATCACAACTAGAGAGTCCATGAGTCCAAGAAAAGACATTACATTAAGCAATGAAGATCTGTGTGCTGCAACTAAAACTTGATGCAGCCAAGTAAAATTTAAAAATAAAAAGAATTTTTTAAAAAGATCAATAATCAACAAATGGAATCAATTCATGCCCCAAGTCCACAATGGACAGAATACCAACCTTTTAAATAAAGATCCACTCTGCCTTGGCATGACCCTGCCTCACTCCCCACACCCTAATGCTGGCCCTCATTCCAACAAAACTTTATTTACAAAAACAGCCACCAGCCCAGGGGCCACAGTTTGCAAATAAGTTTTGTAAAAATATTATATTACAATGTTATTTAAGACATCACTCTGCCAACAAAAGTGCCTATAGTCAAAGCTATGGTTTTTCCAGTAGTCATGTATGGATGTGAGAGTTGGACCATAAAGAAGGCTGAGCACCAAAGAACTGATGCTTTTGAATTGTGGCGCTGGAAAAGACTGTTGAGAGTCCCTTGGACAACAAAGAGATAAACAAAGAGGCAATCCTAAAGGAAATCAACCCTGAATACTCATTGGAAGGACTGCTGCTGAAGCCGAAGCTCCAATACTTTGGCCACCTGATAGGAAGAGCAGACTCATTGGAAAAGACCCTGATGCTGGGAAAGATTGAAGGCAGGAGGAGAAGGGAGCGACAGGACGAGATGTTTAGATAGCATCACCAACTCAATGGACATGAATCTGAGCAACATCAGGGAGATAGTGAAGGACAGGGAAGCCTGGCGTGCTGCAGTCCGTGGGGTTGCAAAGAGTCAGACCTAACTTAGTAACAAACAGCAACAACAAAAATATTATTTATTTTGATTACTGGGGTGTTTTGTTTTGTTGGCATCACCTTAAATTCTGTGCCTGAAGTGTCTTGCTTGCCTCACCCTAATTAATCCTGGATTGGAGCCATGGCCTGGCTGGGTAACTACCCCTCCCCCCGCCCCAGGGTCTTATGAAGGGAAGAATAAGAACTGGTAATCAGCAGGGGTTTGGGCAGTGAGGAGGCCATTTCCTCAGTACCCCTGGTCCCTTCTGATCCGCTTGAAACAGTCTGGGATTTGTGGAATCCTTCTCCAGCATAATTCACAGACCCTTCCGCAAGCTCAGGGTCCTCCCACTGCATGATTCTGAAATCCACCCAAATCACAGGCTGCCTCATGGATTAAAGACAGAGAACATCCATTCTGTGAATTACAGAAGCTGAGTGCCAGTACAGAAAAAATATTGAAACAAGTTACAGGCCCTCACACTGGAAATGCTGAGGGTCAGCAGGTCAGAGTGGCCCAAAATGTGGGGGACTCCATGAGATGGACTTGTCTCTTTCCCCACACCCAGGGGGCACCCAGTAATGGCCTGTAGACCTCACAGCCCATCCTGGACCTGCTGTGTGACCCTGCGTGGACTCCAGCCCTCTAAGGGAAATGAGATGGGGCAGGAGAAACTCAGCATGGAAGATGCTCAGACTACAAAACAAAAACGTCTTTGCATCTTCTCAACTGCTGTGACTTCTTGGTTCTTCCTCTACAGAGGGGAAGAGGCTGGGTTTCAGAGAGATGCCACTCACGCCTCCGAGCAGGTAAGGTAAGCCTCAGGCCCCCAGACAGTTTAGACAGCATGTACTTAAGCTAGAATTTCACACTGTCTGGCTTTCCCTGGATTTTCACCATTCCTTGATTTTCCATGTATGGTAATTCTATTATCAAATGTCTTTTTCTAAATTAATGCATTAACGTGGTGGGGGGAAAGGGAAGTGAGTTGATTAAATTAAAAAACAAATCCAACTAATGTGGCTGGAGACAGCAAACAGGAGCCATTTTTCTGTATTTGCTGGAACACGGAAGAAGTGGTGACTGGCCCAAAGTCACAGAGCAAGTCACAGAACTGGGGCTCAAATGGAGCAGTGCGTGCCAAGGGTCCTGGGATGGGTGGGGAGTTGGGGCATGCACTCTGGGGGCTTCTCAGATGATCCTGCAGAAGGGGAAGTGGCTTCCGAGGAAGTGAAAACCACAGAGGAAAGGTCACCTGGCTGAATTTCTCCTTGAACCTTCACTTCTGAGGTTCCCTGCCTCCCCAAAGGTGGGGGAGTCTTAAAAGCCTCTATTCCCCCCAAGCTCTCAGGGCTCGGTCCTCTCGGCCGCCCACCTCGTGTAACCTTCAGGACCTCGGCCCATCTTCCCTTCTCCTCCCATCAGCTTTCAGCCCTGAAGCCCATCAGCCTTCATGGGGAAGTGCTGCAGAAAGGCCCCCTCCCGTCTGGGCCTGTGGTCTAACAGTTGCCCTGGCGTTTCCGGTTCACTGCAGGGACCGGTCAGACAGTCCGGGAGGCCAAGAGCTGCAGCTATTGGGAGCTGGTCCTCAAGGGCCTCCTGCCCCGAGGTCAAGGGCCTCCTGCCCCAGTCCTGAAGGTAGGGCGCTCCTGGAGGGGGGCTGAGGCGGGGGCTGGGAGGAAGCAGCCGCTTTTCAAGGCTGGGGTGACCTAGAATCTAGGTGGGGCAGGGCTAGGGGTCAGGCTGCTGTTGGTAACCGCTTGAGGGGGCTGAGCTCTGCAGACAAGGCCTAAGTACTGGTCCCTGGGTATTGTCACCGGCCCCCAGATGCTACCCCTGCCCCCTAAATGTCTTGCCCTCCCAGCTGGACATTTTGTCTCTATCACAAGAGTACAAGGTCCTTCCTGCAGCCCTGAAAGGTTGATGGGCGACATTCACCCAGAGAGGTCAAGCAACCCTCCCAAGGGCCACAAAGCAGGGGGGCGCCTCACACACATGCCATCCACTCTGACCTTCCCCCAGCAGCATGAGCAACCTGGAGCCACCCACCAAGATGCCTGGGGCCAACACCCCCACCTGTTCAGCACAGCACACCTACAGCAACCTTGGTGAGAGCCTGGGAGGGGCCCTGGGTGGGCGGTGGGACAGGTGGCCGGTAAAGCAGCCAGAACAGGAAGGTTGGGTCTTTCATTACCGTCTAAGGAATCATTTAACTCAATTATAGCAGCTTTTTAAAAATACTTATTTATTTGGTTGTGCTGGGTTGTAGTTGCGACATGTGGGAGCTAGTTCCCTGGCTAGTTCCGGGCCCCCTGCATTGGGAGCACAGAGTCTTAGCCACTGGACCACCAGGGAAGTCCCCTATAGCATCTTTTTAAGTATTTTAGTAAAACTCTTTAAAAAAAAAAAAAAAAAGCTGGATCGCCAGCTTCTAAAAATGAGGAAACGAGCTGAGAGAGGCTCAGTCACCTGCCCAGAACCACACAGAGAAGTGGGGGCCGGATGTCTCTCTGCCACTGACTTGTCACTCCTCTGAAGCTTTGTTTCCTTATTTGTAAATTGGAGATGGCATCCTTAACTCATAGGGCACAAGATAGTTGAGCGTTGGTATTTTCTTTTTTTGGCGGTGCAGTGCTGTTTTCTGGGATCTCAGTTCCCTGACCAGGGATTGAACCCTGGCCCCAGCAGTGAGAGCGCTGAGTCCTAACCGCTGGACCACCTAGGAACTCCCTATTTTTTTCCAGTTAAAAAAAAATTTTTTTTGGCTACCCCCACCCCACTTCCGTGGCATGTGGGATCTTATTTCCCTGCTCAGGGATGGAACCAGCGCCCCCTGCAGGGGCAACACGGAGTCTTCTTAACCACTGCACCACCAGAGAAGTCCCCATTTTTTCCGTTTTAAAGATGCAGGAATTACGGCCGAGGGTAGAGTCCTGGGCATCCACTCCCCCTGTCCTCACGTCCTTCCCCCACTGCTTCCCCCCGTCCAGGTGAGGTCCGCACCCACCTGCTGCCCTCCAAGGCCTGCCGCCCACGGAAATCTGAGCCCTCCGTGACTGACCCGCAGCCCCTGCCCCCACCCCTGCCCAAGAAGACCCTCACCAGGACCCAATCGATGCCCGCCCACAAAGCCTCCAGCCCCAGCCTCACTCGAGCAGGGCTGCCTCGGAAGCCCCTTGTGGGGTCCCGCAGTGTGGATGAGAGCCAGGCAGGCGACGACAGGGCGGGGTCAGCCCAGCCGCCTGCAGAGCCGCCCTTCAGCTCGCTGGACACCGAACTGGGCCTCTCCCTCCACGATTTGCACCACCCGGAGGCTGTGCACGCAGCTCTGGAGGCCCGGCAGCTGGAGGGTCTCCGCGCCGTGCACGCCCGGCTGCACACCCGGCTCCTGGGGGGCCGCCCGGGCCCCTGCCGGCCAGACCACGGCTTCCGCCTCCTGGACAGCTCTCCCTGTGTGGAGAGCGGGGACGCCCTCTACTACCGCCTGGTGCGCGTGCATGAGGAGGCGTGGCACCTCCTGGCTGCCAAGGTGAGCCCCGCCCCCGCCCCGCCTCTTGGAGGTTTCCCCAATTTCCCCTCCAAGGCATAACCCAGGGCCCTTTCTTCTGGGGCCTAATTGCTTATTTTGCAACTAACACCGTCAGTCCTAGGAATCACGTTTCTAAGGTGTGGGGCCACCTACATTCGAGTCACCTGGGAGTCTTGTTAAAATCTCCCCACACCTCTCAGGGACTCAGGAGTCTGCTGTTTTTTTCCTGCCACGGGGCATGTGGGATTTTAGTTCCCCAACCAGGGATTGAACCCGCACCCCCTGTAGTAGAAGCTAGGATTCTTAAACACTGGACCTCTTGGGAAGTCCCCAGGAGTCTGCCTTTGAACTCACTCCCCAGTAAATTCTGACGCTAGAAACCCACTGCCAGCTGATAGATACCACTTTCCATCATCAACATCTTCAACAAAATGTACTGAGTGCTGTTCCTTCATGTCCTGTGCTTGCTGTTCTAAGGAGATTTATTTAAACACTTTCATTCAGCTAATCCTCATGCAAGTATTACCATATTTTATTATAAGGTGCTTCTGTTTTATGCACCATCAATGGAAAAAAAAGATTCCTGTCAAATAAGTGTGACCACCAAGAGTCAGACATGTCACCATTTTGGAGGAACCTCACCCATTTGACAGACTGTGCTATTATGAACTCATTTTACAGATGGGAGTGTGGAGGGAGTAAGTTGTTGCTAGCTGTGAGTTCTTTCGTTGACAGCTTGATCCTGGTTCCATCTCAGAAGCCCCTGGGGAGTTGTCGTATTGGTTGTTTTGGGGTTTTTTTGGCCATGCCACATGGCATGGGGGATCTTAGTTCCCCAACCAGGAATTGAACCCGAACTTCCTGCACTGGAAGCTGGAAGTCCTAACCACTGGACCACCAGAGAAGTCCCAAGGGACTTTATTTTTAAAATACACACTCCCAGTGCCCCACCTCAGCACCTGTGCTTTTTAATCCCTGCCCCAAAGTGATTCAAATGTAATCTCCGAAGTTGATGTCTCCTACTTTCTAGAAGGAGCTTTGCTGACCAGTACTGCAGCAGTACTGCTGGCCATGGGTGACTTCTGAGCACTTGAAATGGGGCTGGTACTGACTGAGATGTGCTCTGAGTGCCAAATATACACCAGGTCTCAAAGATTTAGTGTTTTTTTTGGCCATGCCACATGGCATGGGGGATCTTAGTTCCCCAACCAGGAATTGAACCCGAACTTCCTGCACTGGAAGCTGGAAGTCCTAACCACTGGACCACCAGAGAAGTCCCTGCTGCTGCTGCTGCTAAGTCGCTTCAGTCGTGTCCAACTCTGTGCGACCCCACAGACGGCAGCCCATTGGGCTTCACCATCCCTGGGATTCTCCAGGCAAGAACACTGGAGTGGGTTGCCATTTCCTTCTCCAGTGCATGAAAGTGAAAAGTGAAAGTGAAGTCACTGAGTCGTGTCTGACTCAGCGACCCCATGGACTGCAGCCCACCAGGCTCCTCCGTCCATGGGAGTTTCCAGGCAAGAGTACTGGAGTGGGATGCCATTGCCTTCTCCAGAGAAGTCCCAAGGGACTTTATTTTTAAAATACACACTCCCAGTGCCCCACCTCAGCACCTGTGCTTTTTAACCCCTGCCCCAAAGTGATTCAAATGTAATCTCCGGAGTTGATGTCTCCTACTTTCTAGAAGGAGCTTTGCTGATCAGTACTGCAGCAGTACTGCTGGCCATGGGTGACTTCTGAGCACTTGAAATGGGGCTGGTACTGACTGAGATGTGCTCTGAGTGCCAAATATACACCAGGTCTCAAAGATTTAGTGTCAATAACAATCATGTAAGAACATCTCACTAATATTTTTTTCATTGATGGTCTGTTGAATGATAATTCTGGGTATGTTGGATTAAATAAAATAGATTATGAAAGTTATTTTCAAGCTCATACAACTCAATAAAAAAAAAAGCTAATGAAAAATTAGGCAGAAGACCTGAAGAGACATTTTTCCAAAGAAAACATACAGATGATCAACAAGCAAATGAAAAGATGCTCAACATCACTAATCAGAGAAATATAAAGCAAAACCATAAGGAGGTATCACCTCACACCTGTCAGAATGACCATCATCAAAAAGACCACGGATAACAAATGTTGGCAAGGATGTGGAGAAAAGAGAATCCTGTACATGGTTGATGGGAATGTAAAATGATGTGGCCACTGTGGAAAACAGTTTAGAAGTTCCTCAGAAAACTAAAAATAGAACTGCATATAATCCAACAACTCTAATCCTGAGTATAAATCTAGAAAAAAAACACTCATTAGAAAATATATATGTGCCCCCAATGTTCACAGCAACATTATTTACAATAGCCAAGACATGGAAGCAACCTAAGTGTCCATCAACAGACGATGCGGAATATATATACAATGGACTACTACTAATCTGCCATGAAAAAGAATATAATTTTGCCATTTGCAACATAGATGAACCTGGAGGGTATTATCAGTTCAGTTCAGTCGCTCAGTTGGGTCTGACTCTTTGTGATCCCATCCATGAACTGCATCATGCCAGACTTCCCTGTTCGTCACCAACTCCTGGAGCTTGCTCACATTCATGTCCACCAAGTCAGTGATGCCATCCAACCATCTCATCCTCTGTTGTCTCCTTCTCCTCCTGCCTTTAATCTTTCCTAGCATCAGGGTCTTTTTCATGAGTCAGTTCTTCGAATCAGGTGGCCAAGGTATTGGAGCTTCAGCATCAGCATCAGTCCTTTCAATGAATATTCAGGACTGATTTCCTTTAGGATTGACTGGTTTGATCTTGCTGTCCAAGGGACTCTCAAGAGTCTTCTCCAACACCACAGGAGGGTATTATACTTAGTGAAATAAAAGATAAATCCTGTATGTTTTCAATTATATGTAGAATCTAAAAAATTAATATAGTGACTATTAAAAAGAAGAGGAAGAAGAAAGAAAGTTACTTTCACCTGTTTCTTTTCACTTTTTAAAATATGGCTACTGGAAATTTTGAATCACACTGTGGTCTGTGCTCCAGCACCTTTGCTGTCATCATCCTCCTTACCAAGTGGCAAGCACAAATGATGGACACCCTTTGGCAGGCTGGAAACTTTAACCCTTAAACACCTCCTCCCTGGTGTACTGTTAGTGTTAGTCACTCAGTCGTGTCTGACTCTTTGAAAACCCATGGACTGTAGCCCACCAAGCTCCTCTGTCCATGGGATTCTCCAGACAAGAATACTGGAGTGGGTAGCCATTCCATTCTCCAGGGAATCTTCCCCGACCCAGGTATCAAACCTGGGTCTCCCGCATTGCAGGCAGATTCTTTACCATCTGAGCTACCAGGGAAGACCCATAGCACCATCCTCCCAGGTGGTTTTCCTTAAATCATGTTGGCGAATAATATCTGAATTAACAAGAACCTTGCTTCTGGAGTGATCAGTGATAGCGGGGCAAGTTGCGGTGGGTGGGAATGTTTCAGAACAGGTAGAGCCTCTAGGCAAGCTATGCTGGTTTTCAGAGTGGAGGGGCTCTGTGGTCACGCTCTGAAGCCACCCTCTGTCCCACAGGTGCCCAAGCCAGGAGCTGAGGAGCCCCACCCCTGGGGCCTGGAGCTACAGGTCTCTCTGCACCCACATTTCAACCTCCAGGGGCTGTGTGGCCTGTTGCCCGAGGGTGCACTGCCTGAGGCGCCCTGGAGCGGCTGCGTGGCACTGGTGGCCGAGGTGCCAGAGCTCACTGTGGCCCAGTGGCTTGTGGAGGCAGGTGCTCGGCCGCCGGAGGAGTTCACGAAGACCCTGGCCCTGCTGCTGCTGCAGCTGAGCGCCGCCCTAGAGCGCCTGGAGGCACGGGGCGCGGCCCTGGCCGAGCTGCGGCCGGAGAATCTGCTGCTGGTGGTGCCTCGGGGCTGCATGGCCACAGGGCCCCCGCGCCTGCTGCTGGCAGACTTCGGACGCGTTCGCCCGCGGCCTCCTGGCACCCCCGGCGTCCACGCGCAGCAGCTGGGCCGCCTATTCCGAGAGCTGCTTGGCCCGGGAGTGCCCTTAGTGCCCCACCTCAGCACCTGTGCTTTTTAATCCCTGCCCCAAAGTGATTCAAATGTAATCTCCGAAGTTGATGTCTCCTACTTTCTAGAAGGAGCTTTGCTGACCAGTACTGCAGCAGTACTGCTGGCCATGGGTGACTTCTGAGCACTTGAAATGGGGCTGGTACTGACTGAGATGTGCTCTGAGTGCCAAATATACACCAGGTCTCAAAGATTTAGTGTCAATAACAATCATGTAAGAACATCTCACTAATATTTTTTTCATTGATGGTCTGTTGAATGATAATTCTGGGTATGTTGGATTAAATAAAATAGATTATGAAAGTTATTTTCAAGCTCATACAACTCAATAAAAAAAAAAGCTAATGAAAAATTAGGCAGAAGACCTGAAGAGACATTTTTCCAAAGAAAACATACAGATGATCAACAAGCAAATGAAAAGATGCTCAACATCACTAATCAGAGAAATATAAAGCAAAACCATAAGGAGGTATCACCTCACACCTGTCAGAATGACCATCATCAAAAAGACCACGGATAACAAATGTTGGCAAGGATGTGGAGAAAAGAGAATCCTGTACATGGTTGATGGGAATGTAAAATGATGTGGCCACTGTGGAAAACAGTTTAGAAGTTCCTCAGAAAACTAAAAATAGAACTGCATATAATCCAACAACTCTAATCCTGAGTATAAATCTAGAAAAAAAACACTCATTAGAAAATATATATGTGCCCCCAATGTTCACAGCAACATTATTTACAATAGCCAAGACATGGAAGCAACCTAAGTGTCCATCAACAGACGATGCGGAATATATATACAATGGACTACTACTAATCTGCCATGAAAAAGAATATAATTTTGCCATTTGCAACATAGATGAACCTGGAGGGTATTATCAGTTCAGTTCAGTCGCTCAGTTGGGTCTGACTCTTTGTGATCCCATCCATGAACTGCATCATGCCAGACTTCCCTGTTCGTCACCAACTCCTGGAGCTTGCTCACATTCATGTCCACCAAGTCAGTGATGCCATCCAACCATCTCATCCTCTGTTGTCTCCTTCTCCTCCTGCCTTTAATCTTTCCTAGCGTCAGGGTCTTTTTCATGAGTCAGTTCTTCAAATCAGGTGGCCAAGGTATTGGAGCTTCAGCATCAGCATCAGTCCTTTCAATGAATATTCAGGACTGATTTCCTTTAGGATTGACTGGTTTGATCTTGCTGTCCAAGGGACTCTCAAGAGTCTTCTCCAACACCACAGGAGGGTATTATACTTAGTGAAATAAAAGATAAATCCTGTATGTTTTCAATTATATGTAGAATCTAAAAAATTAATATAGTGACTATTAAAAAGAAGAGGAAGAAGAAAGAAAGTTACTTTCACCTGTTTCTTTTCACTTTTTAAAATATGGCTACTGGAAATTTTGAATCACACTGTGGTCTGTGCTCCAGCACCTTTGCTGTCATCATCCTCCTTACCAAGTGGCAAGCACAAATGATGGACACCCTTTGGCAGGCTGGAAACTTTAACCCTTAAACACCTCCTCCCTGGTGTACTGTTAGTGTTAGTCACTCAGTCGTGTCTGACTCTTTGAAAACCCATGGACTGTAGCCCACCAAGCTCCTCTGTCCATGGGATTCTCCAGACAAGAATACTGGAGTGGGTAGCCATTCCATTCTCCAGGGAATCTTCCCCGACCCAGGTATCAAACCTGGGTCTCCCGCATTGCAGGCAGATTCTTTACCATCTGAGCTACCAGGGAAGACCCATAGCACCATCCTCCCAGGTGGTTTTCCTTAAATCATGTTGGCGAATAATATCTGAATTAACAAGAACCTTGCTTCTGGAGTGATCAGTGATAGCGGGGCAAGTTGCGGTGGGTGGGAATGTTTCAGAACAGGTAGAGCCTCTAGGCAAGCTATGCTGGTTTTCAGAGTGGAGGGGCTCTGTGGTCACGCTCTGAAGCCACCCTCTGTCCCACAGGTGCCCAAGCCAGGAGCTGAGGAGCCCCACCCCTGGGGCCTGGAGCTACAGGTCTCTCTGCACCCACATTTCAACCTCCAGGGGCTGTGTGGCCTGTTGCCCGAGGGTGCACTGCCTGAGGCGCCCTGGAGCGGCTGCGTGGCACTGGTGGCCGAGGTGCCAGAGCTCACTGTGGCCCAGTGGCTTGTGGAGGCAGGTGCTCGGCCGCCGGAGGAGTTCACGAAGACCCTGGCCCTGCTGCTGCTGCAGCTGAGCGCCGCCCTAGAGCGCCTGGAGGCACGGGGCGCGGCCCTGGCCGAGCTGCGGCCGGAGAATCTGCTGCTGGTGGTGCCTCGGGGCTGCATGGCCACAGGGCCCCCGCGCCTGCTGCTGGCAGACTTCGGACGCGTTCGCCCGCGGCCTCCTGGCACCCCCGGCGTCCACGCGCAGCAGCTGGGCCGCCTATTCCGAGAGCTGCTTGGCCCGGGAGTGCCCTTAGCCACACCTGTGGCCGCAGGCCTGCAGCGCCTGGCGGCCCAGCTGACCCGTGTGCGGCCCTCAGCGGCCCGGACACGCAGCGCGCTCCAGGCGCTGCTCTGGGGGCCCGGACCAGAGCTGCGCAGCCACGGAGCCCCACTGGGGTCCTGGCTGCGGGTGCGCCGAACCATGCTGGTCCTGCACCTGGCTGAGCGGGCTGTGGGTGGGGAGGTGCCCGGTCTGGAGGACTGGCTCTGCTGTGAATACCTGACGGAGGCCACAGCGGCCTCGGTGGACCTCGCCCTCAGTCTGCTGTGGGACTGACCCTGCCCGTGAGTGACGCACCTGTTTCAGGGACCCTCCAAGTGGCAGGGCCCCCTCAACCTCCCAGGGGCTGGAACTGGTGGCTGGTGAATCCATCATAGGGTGGATACCCCCTTTCAGAAGGGACCAACAGGACAGCAGAGAATGCAGTTGGGAAATTAGGCCCAATCCCCTCTACTACCCCCAAGAATGCAGTTGCCCCCTTCTAGGGCTCGGACCTAATGGCCAGTGCTCGTAGGGGCTTTCAGAGCAGGCCGTCCGGGTGTGCAACCACTGCCAGTTCATGCCTCTTCCAGTGATTGGAACCCCTTCCACTGCCTTCCAGTAGAAACCAGGTGCCCTTGTGGTACTACGGTCTGATGGTCACTGTGTCCATGGCAATGTGGACACTCCTCCCAAAGGCCCTGGAGCCTGCCCTTGCGCTGAGGCTGGTGGTGTGAACTGTCAACAACTTGTCAAGAACTGCTGGGGGCTTCCATGGGGAGAGAGGTCTCTGGAACCTGAGACAGCCAGCCCACCCCAGCAGGGTCTGAGCTCACCTGCCCACATGCTCCCCTGGTTCCCATGCCCACCTCCCCCCCACTCCCTCCACCCACTGTGGCCTCCTTGCTCCCCATCTGTGACACTAAATTCTGTCCAGCCACCAAGTCTTTGCATTGGCCGTTTCCTCTGCCAGACTTGCTGAATCTCACTTCTTTTAAGCAAATAAAGTTGACCCTCCTGGGCCCTCTCCAGCTCCTGGCCCTGCTTCCCACCAAAGCACTTGTCACCACCTGCATTTATTTATTCATCTGTCACCTGTTCATCTCACCCATCAGGTTGAGTTCTGAGGCCCTGTCCATACTTAACACACCCCAAGTGTTTAATAGCATAGAATGATAGAATAAACAAAGCTGTTTACAGACTCATCAGGGACCTGAGGGAGAGAATGAGGAGGGTCTCAGTTTACACCTCTGAAAAGTAGATCCAGGAGCCCTGAGGGGTCTCAGTGCCCTTGTCTGGGATCTCCAGTCATGCCCCTTCACCAGCCATGGCAATGCTGGGGGGAACTTTCTAACTCCCAGGTATGACCTCGACCCTCTCCTGCTCAGACCTCTCCCATGGCTCCCTAGTACCTTCAAAACGCAAGGGGTCCATCTAAAGGCTCTGCACGCTGTCCAGGCCTCTCCTGCCACATCACCTCTCTCTGTAGGTGCTATCTGGCCTCCAGACTTTATCCATTGTTCCTTCTGGTATCTCCCCACTATGCTCTGCTTCAGACTCCTGTACATCCTCCAGCACCCCAATCCCAAAGCTTCTCTGCCCATACCCTGCCCACAGACTGGAGTATGTCCAGCCCTCTCTCCAGACCTTTGAAAGCCGATTCCATCAATCAGGTAACCGAATATCCCACCCAACCCCCAGATATACTTGAATCCCTCTGAACTCCTCTCTTAAGATACCTGCTTTGCAACCTATTTGTCAATCTGCAGGGCACGACCGCAGATGTAGCCAGCAGGTGGCGCTGCAGGGCTGCTGTCTTTGGCCTTCAGCCACCCACTTTCCTCCACCCTTCTCTGGTGGCTCAGAGGGTAAAGAATCTGCCCACAATGTGGGGGACCTCGGTTCAATCCCTGGGTGGGGAAAATCCCTTGGAGAAGGGAATGGCAACCCATTCCAGTATTCTTGCCTGGAGAATCTCTATGGACAGAAGTCTAGCAGAGGGTATCCCATGGGGTCAGAGATGTACCCCATGACAACAGGGCAACTAAACACAGCACCCCCACCCACTGCAGGGTCTTTGCCTTCTGACTGCCTCAGACTCCACCTCTCCTCTGGCCAGAACACCCAACAGCAAAGCTCCCTCCCCAGGAAGACAACATAAGAGGGCTGAGGATGCCCATAGCCAAACACCCACCCCTTCCCCTCTGGGAAAGCCCCACTCAGACTCTGCCCTGCTCTACTTCTCAAGGCCCAGTAAACAGCTTCAGCCTGGAACCAGGCCACTCCAGCCTGCCTCAGTCACCCCAGGGAAAGGCTCTGGGGAAAGGGGAGTGGCAGGTAGGGTGGGGCAGGCTACCACCTGCCCAGGGGTGTCAGGAAGATGAGGTATGGAGGCAGCCAGGTGGAGCTAGCTGTGGCCAAAGGTGACACCAAGCCCTTACTTGGCTCATGACTCTTGCTGGCGCAGCTCCCTCAGCCCCTGGCAAGCTCAAGGTCCCTATTCCCTTGGCCCCAGAGCCCATCAACACCATCGAGCCAACACAGGTCTTAAGAGGGATAATCACTTTTATTTGGATTTCTGAGAGCAATAGAACGGTAGATTAATACCTATCTTTCCAAGTTAAGAGACCTAAGACTGTTCCAAAAAGACTTTCAAATAAGAAATTCCTCAAAGTACAAGGATAATCTGAATCATCTTAAACCAGCAATAAAAAAGTAAAATATAAACTTTTATTTAGAATTAAAGCAAATACTTCAGTATCACAAACACAATATTAAACTTCAAGAAATACACGGCTAATTTGGAGTGAGCGTTTATTTGCACAATTACAACATGCGGACAAACCAGCAGGTGAGCAGGCTGACACTGGTCAGCGCAGTTGATCACACCACCCGCACCAGGCACGGCGCAAAGCACACACGCAAGGGACTGCAACTGAGACCCCTGAGTGGCCCCAGGGTCGTCACACTACTCCTCCTCACCCGAGGACTCTCTCTCAAACGTGTAGGCCATGAAGCAAGCGTCAGGTCTCTTGGGGACAAGGGGATGCCCCGGTCTCACAATCTCAAAGCCCAAAAAGCTGAAGGTACGGAGCAAGGCGGCTGCAGAAGAGACATGGAAGAGATACAATTAAATCAGAACTCCTGTCCACAATCAGGGCTCAGGGTCTGGAGACCAAGGCCTGAGTCCTGGACTCCATGGGCTCCACCTCCTTGCCTGCCCCCTACACCCCTCCCCTGAAGAATCTGAGGAAGGCAGTCAACCTACCTCGATCATCGCGGTTCTTGTGGAAGCAAATGAAGACGTGGTCAACACGGAGCTGCTCTTCAGCAAACTCAAGAAGAACTGCGAAGCTGAAGTTCCAGCATCAGGAGCTGCCCGCCTGCACCCCTACTGGGCCCCCAGCCTGATTCTTCCATTTCTGTCTGAACCCCAATTTCTCCCAGGTCTAATCCAGGGTGACCTCCAGCACTGCTGACACTGGAGCCAGATCACTCAAGGGGACATTCTTAGACACTGTGGGGTGCCCCTGGCCTTATCTACTTGAGCACAACAGTAACACCCCCTCCCTTCATCCCTTGGGTGGTAACTGCTGGTCCACTGCTTCAAAGGGGAACCCCCATTCCAGAACATGAACAACCCATCTGTCTCCTGACTCAGGCTTCCCTCCTCCTTGCACACAGGCCGGCCCTTACCTGTCCTTGCTCCCCTCGGGCAGAGCGCCGCCCGGGATCTCGATGTAGAGGCAGCTGTTGCTCAGCACCGCTCTCCAGTTAATATGTTTGGCCTCTGTGAGCCTGGACTGGACATTAAAAATCCTCGTCTTGTTATTAGACGTTAGTTCCTCTGTTACATTCAGCCGATTATCCTGCGGGGGAAAGAAAAACACATTCAACCATAAACACCAACCTTCACAGGTTGAGGATTTTTCCCTTGGCTACCCTGACAACCCAGAAAAGCACCAAAATGACCTTTCACACACCCCCACCACCTAGTGCTGATGTTGGCTACGGAGGCCTCTGAGCAGCAGCAGCTCTGCCCAAGACCACAGAGAGCCTCAGGCTAAGGTGCTATCAGGAGCTGCCAACGACGACTAGAGGTTCAGACAAGGCCTGGGCAGTGGCTCGCACCTCTGTTCCTTCTATCTCGGGCTCAGAGCACTGGGTAAAAACAGGAAGAGCACCCCCAGCACATGACAAGTGATTGCCGTCTGCTGAGAGGCAGGCACTGTGGGTCTGACCACATTCCCCCCAGCTCAGGTCCCCAGGAGTCCAGAGGGAGGAGCATACTTACAGAGTAAAATAAATTAGCTGAAAGATTGTGATCCCTCTGACTATTCCCTCGCCCACCTGGGATCTTCAGGGGTGGGTGAGGGACATCAGGAGCACCACCGAGGCCCTGGACCCAGGTTACTACAGCAGTTGATGGAGACCCTGGAACTGGAGGAGACAGCAGGTGAGCAGCACCGGGAGGAGACCCAGCGGCCTTTGCCAACAGGGCCTGGGATCCCAATACAGCCAAACTGAAGGTCAAGGCCTTCCAGAGCCCAAGTCCACCAGGGACCCTGCCTCCCTTTTCCAAGGGAGATGTTCACACTGAGCGCAAAAACCAACATCGGGCGGCGGGGCAGCTAAACAATCACAGTAACAAGTGGCCATTCAAACCATACGCCTCGGGTGATACGCTGCTTAAAGACCCACCCGTCCCCGGGGGCAGGGGGGCGTTCTGCCCTTTAACCATCTAGCGACTGGCACGAAGTGCCGCCCACCCAATCCTGCGTCAAGTTCTACTTCCGATTTCTAAGCCCAGCGCTCCAGCTTCCCCTTTCCCACTGTGCGGCCTGTAGCCGACCTGAAGCTCCAGCAAGCTTTCCTTAGGGATCTGACCTGCCGTCCGCAGAAGCAGTCCCTGCGGAGGTCCCTTCGCTCGCCCAGAGACGTGGGGCCCGATCAGCACCCCCGCCGGTGCTGCGAGGCCCGGCCAGCGGAGACGCCCTCCCGCGCGCTCCCCGCGGCCTCCGGTTGCGTCATCTCGGCAAAGAGCCCTCGGCCCCGGGGGAGATTTTCACAATCGCGCAGCCGGCAATGCCAGCAGCCATTTGCTGAGCAGTGTAAACAAGCCCCAAAGTCGCCTCCATTTTCCTAGGCTCCCATCCGGGGTCCCCTTCATCAAAGAGCTCGCGCTCCGCGCCGAGCGCGGCCCTCCTGGACCCCCGTCCCTGGCCACCACCATTCCTGGCTCAGCAGTCCTCCGGGGGAAGGGCGATCCAGCATTCACCCTGATAAAAGCCCCGGGCGCCGTCTACGTGGCGTTGTCCGACTCCGCGCGTCCTCGGGGCTATAAAGAGGTCGCCAGGGCGGCCGCCGTCCCGTGGGAAAGGCTACTCCGCTGGGCTCGTCCGCCCGCAAAGTCCACATTTCCCGGACCCGTGGGCCTGACCTCGCCCCCCAAGCTTAGCCGCCCCCCAAACCCGACCCCCGCGCCTCTAAAACGGGCCGTGAACTCTGGTGTCTCCCAAACCCAACTAGGGACCCTGGAAGCTTCCCCAAATCCAAACGGAAACCGCTGTGTTTCCCCCCGCCCCACAGCTCACTTCGACCAGGTACCCTGGAAGCCCCTCAATCCAATCAGAGGCCCCTCCGCCTGCTTCGGGCCCGCCCCGCCCCCACCCCGCCCCCGGTGCGATTGTGGCCTCGACAAAGGGGCGGACCTCGCGCTCCCCGGACTTCCGCGGCGCCCCGAGGCCTGCCCCCTGCGGGCCTGCGCGACGCCGCTTCTGGAAGCTTCGGGCGGGGGCGGGGCGCTTACCTCTCGCTGCTGCGGCCTCCGCGGCTGTGCAGGCTAAGGAGCGGCATGGTGCGGGTGGCGTGGACGGTGGCGCTGGGTTTATCCCCTTCCTTCTCTCTGGCGAAGCAGTGGCTGTTGAGGATCCGCTGCAGGGAGGATTTCACCATCCGGCCGCTGGGGTCCGAAACCAGCAAAACCTCCGCTGCGCTTCTCCGCGCCGCCGCCGCTGCTCGCCGTTCGCAAAATGGCGCCGCCGTCGCCGCCCACCTTTATAGACAACGCGCTCAGGCCACGCCCCCACGCCGCGGGAACGCGGCCGCAAGAGGGTGCGGAGCCACCGGGAAACCCAGGCGCACCCGCCCCTCTCGGCGTCTGATTGGCAAGCGGCGAGGTACACGAGTTGGGGCCGCACCTTGGATTGGAAGAATGCTTCGGGTCCCGCCCCATTCCGTTGCCAAGCTCTGCGGACGCGCGGAGGGGGCGGGGCAGCCGTGGCGTCGGGAACGCGCGGCGCGCGCACCTCGCCCCGCCCCCCCACAGCCGGGCCTAGCGACCGCGGCCCACCTCTGCGCCGGCTTTTGGGTGGAGGTGGGTGTGGGGTCGGAATCTTACGGGGGCCACGTCTCCACCGTGGTCCCCGTCGCCCTAGTCAGGGTCCCTTCTCCTGGAGCCGGCTCTGGGCGACAAAGGCCACGGATATTTGGAGGAGGCGTCCTAGCGCCCCGTCCACTTATAGGAAAGAATAATTTTTAGTAACCTGATATTTGTCGATCTTAATAATGATATTCTGGATCCTTTCACATGTTGAAACAATTTACAGTTAAAAAAGAAATTTAAATGGTAAAGATAATATTCAAATTTAGTAAAATATTTCATGTACCATTTGGACTTCAGCAAAAATGCTTTTCCTTGTGGATAAAATGACAGAGATATTTCACGTTTGAATTAAATTTTGCCCCAAGCAAAAATATTCTTTCAGGCCCCACTTGGTTTCATGTTTTTATGTTTTAGGCACAATCTATTTGACTCTATGTCTCCAAAGAGTTACACGGAATGAAGTAGCTACTTGCTTCTTTGTCTTTACAATCCTTGCCTCTCAGCTTTATCTCGTTTTTATTTCCAATCTACAGTACTGTGTCCATTGGGGTTAGAGACGCAAACTTTCCATAAAGGGACCTTGAAATATTAAAAAAACTGATAGGAATTTACTCTCCAAAGCATATGGCTGAGTCCCTGTGTGTTTTCCAATTCCCTTTTCTGTTGAATGAAGAATTTATTATTTACTTACACAGCATTTGTAATACAAATATCTAATTTTCAGCATCCCTATGTACAATTATTAAGACTGAACAGAGGAATTGCCCTGGCAGTTCAGTGCTTAAGGCTTCCCCTTCCAACGCACAGGGTACAGGTTCCATCCCCGGTCATGTAGCTAAGAGCCCACGTGGCTCAGGGCCAAACAACCGACACATAGAACAGAAGCAATGTTAAGATAAACTCAATAAAGACTTTTAAAAAGTGGTCCACATCGAAAATTACTTAGGACTTCCCTGCTGGTCCAGTGGGTAAGAATTCACCTGCCAATGCAGGGGACGTGGGTTTGATCCCTAGTCAAGAAAGAGTCCACGTGCCACAGGGCAACTAAGCCCATGTGTTACAGCTACTGAGCCCACACTCCAAAACTACTGAACCTGTGCACCCTAGAGCCTGTGCTCCGAAACCAAAGAAGTCACCACAATGAGAAGTCTGTGCACCTCAACTAGAGAGTAGTCTCGGGCTTGCCGGATCTTTTAAAAGCCTGCTTGCAGCAATGAAGACCTCAGTTCGGTTCAGTTCAGTTCAGTCGCTCAGTCGTGTCCGACTCTTTGCGACCCCATGAATCGCAGCACAGCAATAAATAAATAAATAAATAAATTCTTAAAAAAAAAAATTTTTTTTTAAGAAAAACTCAACAAAGACTGTAATAATAACAAGTGTTAGGCCAACCGAATAAATTTCTCAGGGGAAGAATTAATCAATGATATTGTTTAGAATTGTCACATGGTGAAGACAAAAAGCAGATGAATTTGCACTTTATAATTGCTTTCAATGTTTCTTTTATTTCCAGGGTTTGCTCTCACTCACCCATCTTAGTTCAGTTCAGTCACTCAGTCATGCCCAACTCTTTGCAACCCCACGGACTGCAGCATACCAGACTTCCCTGTCCATAACCAACTCCCGGAGCTTGCGCAAACTCATGTCCATCAAGTCAGTGATCGAGTCATCGATCTAACCATCTCCCCCTCTGTTGTCGTCTTCTCCTTCTGCCTTCAATCTTTCCCAGCATCAGGGTCTTTTTCGGTGAGTCAGTTCTTAGTATCAGGTGGCCAAAGTATTGGAGCTTCAGCTTCAGCATCAGTCCTTCCAATGAATGTTCAGGACTGATTTCCTTTAGGATTGATTGGTTTGATCTCCTTGCAGTCCAAGGGACTCTCAAGAGTCTTCTCCAACACCACAATTCAAAAGCATCAATTCTTTGGTACTCAGCTTTCTTTATAGTCCAACTCTCATATCCATACATGACTACTGGAAAAGCCATAGCTTTGACTAGATGGACTTTTGTTGGCAAAGTAATGTCTCTTCTTTTTAATATGCTGTCTAGGTTGGTCATAGCTTTTCTTCCAAGGAGCGAGCGTCTTTTGATTTAATGGCTACAGTCACCATCTGCAGTGATTTGGGAGCTCCCCAAAATAAAGTCTGTCACTGTTTCCATTGTTTCCCCATCTATTTGCCATGAAGTGATGGGACCGGATGTCATGATCTTTATTTTTTGAATGTTGAGTTTTAAGCCAACATAGAAAAAGCAAGAGAGTTCCAGAAAAACATCTACTTCTGCTTCATGGACTACACCAAAGCCTTTGTGTGGATCACAACAAACTGCAGAAAAATTTTAAACACATGGGAATACCAGACCACCTTATTTGCCTCCTGAGAAACCTGTATGCAGGTCAAGAAGCAACAGTTAGAACCGGACATGGAACAACGGACTGGTTCCAAATTGGGAAAGGAGTATGTCAAGGCTGTATATTGTCACCCTGCTTGTTTAACTTATATGCAGAGTGCATCGTGTGAAATGCCGGGCTGGATGATGCACAAGCTGGAATCAAGATTGCCGGAAGAAATATCAATAACTTCAGATACGCAGGATGACACCACCCTTATGGCAGAAAACGAAGAAGAACTAAAGAAGAGCCTCTCGATGAAGGTGAAAGAGGAGAGAAAACGCTAGCTTAAAACTCAACATTCAAGAAATGAAAATCACCCATCTTAGGGTACCACTTAAGGGTCCTCACTATTTGTGGGGCCAGTATGTCATTATTTAAACTCTTTATTTAAGAGTTTTCTTTTTAAAAAAAATATTATTTATTTATTTATGGCTGCACTGGGTCTTCCTTGCTACCAAGGGCTTTCTCTAGTTGCCATGCTCAGGCTTCTTATTTATGGTGGCTTCTCTTGTGGCCAAGACAAGCTCTGGGGTGTGCAGGTTCAGTTGCTGCAGCTCATGGGCTTAGCTGCCCCGCACTGTGTGGGATCTTCCCAGACCAGATATCGAACTGGTGTCCCCTGCATTGACAGGCAGATTCTTAACCACTAGACCACCAGGGAAGTCCTAGGCTCCGATTTCTTGAGGCTAGAAGAGCCTCTCGGAGAAGGCAATGGCACCCCACTCTAGTGCTCTTGCCTGGAAAATCTCATGGATGGAGGAGCCTGGGGTTTATCCCCAGTCCATGGGGTCGCGAAGAGTCGGACACGACTGAGCGACTTCTCTTTCACTTTTCACTTTCATGCATTGGCGAAGGCAATGGCACCCCACTCCAGATACTCTTGCCTGGAAAATCCCATGGATAGAGGAGCCTGGTGGGCTGCCGTTTATGGGGTCACACAGAGTTGGACACTACTGAAGCGACTTAGCAGCAGCAGCAGCAGAAGAAGAGCCTCTGGGTTTCCAAATCTGGGTTTTTGCCACATGGCAACTCTCCAGTGTGTTACACAGATGAGCGATTCTGGGCTAAGAATGCCAGGATCCAGAACTGCCCATGGCCAGCCACTGGTTAGTGGGTTGAGCTGTGTTTACCCCCCATGACTGAGGGCAGACAGCAACCAGGCTCCGAGCTGAGCCCCCAGCATACAGAATCTGGTCAGGGAGGTGTCTCCAAGAAGTTCTCACCTGCCAGGCCTGGGTCTAGAGGGTGTTGTCCAGGTCTCTGCAGTCCACAAGGAGCCATTAGGAGCCTCCAGATTCAAAACTTGGGGTCAGGAGGTTCCTTCCTCAGTGGCTGGCCCCAAGCCCTTGCAGGCCAAAGCATGCTTTAATTTGGAATCACCGTGGATGGAAAGGGGCAAAAATACAGCCTGGTTTGGGCTTCCTAGGTGGTGCTAGTGGTAAAAGAATCCACCTGCAATGCAGGAGCTTCAAGACGAAGTTTCGATCCCTGGGTCAGGAAGATTCCCTGGAGGAGAAAATGGCAGCCCACTCTAGCATTCTGGCCTGGAGAATCCCATGGACAGAGGAACCTGGAGTTCATGGAGTCACAGAGAGTCAGACATAACAGAGCGACTGAGCACACACTGGTAAGAAACAAGCGAAAAACTGTAGCAGCTTGGAGAAAAGCAGGGGTGGAGGGAAAAATGGGTGCTTGTAGGGTTAGAGTGGGATGTGTCTGGGAAAGTGGCCATGGAGGAGCCGGGTGTCAGAGGGCCCCCAGCTCTGGGCAGAGATGTGAGCAGTGTCCTCTCATCCTGGTGGGGACAGTGCACTCCAGTTCTGGAGGCAGCTCCCTCAGCCTGCAGTGGGGGAGGTGGAAGTGATGTACAAGGTGATACCTCTGTTCTATCACTGTGGGTGCCCAGCAAGGGCACCAAGGCACCTGCCACTAAGATGGTAAACATGGAATAGGACCAACTCTCCCCCAGATTCTTCCAGCACCAGAAACTTGGCTTGCTGTCACATCTCCCTCGTGAAACTCAGTCAGGGTTGGGTTTTCTATTATTATTATTACTTTAGTTTGGTCTGACCTGGGTCTTTCTTGCTGCATGCAGGCTTTTCTCCAGTTGCAGCGAGCGGGGGCTACTCTCTAGTTGTGATGCTCAGGCTTCTCACTGTGGTGAGCTCTCTTGTTGCAGAGCACAGGTCCTAGAGGGCAGGCTTTAGGAGTTGTGGCGCGTGGCTTTAGCTATTCCTCAGCATGTGGAACCTTCCTGGACCAGGGACCAAATCTGTGTCCCCTGCATCAACAGGTGGATTCTTAGCCACTGCACCACCAGAGAAATCCTAGGGTGGAGTTCCTGAGGGAGAAATGAATTCCCACTCTCCACTTTCGGGGCATCCTGGGCGCTGTGGGCCGTGGAGCAGCCTCCCAGGCCCCACCCACTGGATGCCAGGAGTGACAGTCACCAGCATGACAATCGCAGGAGCTCCCGACTCATCCAGTCTTCCTCCACTGTCACTTTCTCCTTCTTTCTTCATATAAGCTGGGGACACCCAGATGGGGAAGGGAAGAAGTGACAATGTAGGATTAGCAGATGCAACCTACATATTAGCTTAATGTATTATTTATTTGTTTATTTGGCTTTATCTGGTCTTAGCTGTGGCATGCAAGATCTTTCTTCAAGGCTCACAGATTCTCCGCTTGTGGTGAGCAGGCTTAGTTGCCCCAAGGCATGTGGGATTTTAGTTCCCTGACCAGCAATGAAACCCACATCTCCTACGTTGCCCAGTGAATTCTTAACCACTGAACTACCAGGGAAGTCCCTATATATTATACATAGAATGGATAAACAACAGGGTCCTACTATATAGCACAGGAAACTATATTCAATGTCCGATGATAAGCCATAATGGAAAAGAATATGAAAAAGAGGGCTTCCCTGGTGGCTCAGTGGTAAAGAATCCGCCTTCCAATGGAGGGGACATGGGTTTGATCCTGTTGAACCGCAAGGTTCCGCCCTGGAGTCCGTCGCCCAAGACCACCAAGACACAGGATCGATGCAAATAGCAAGAGGATTTATTGAACCGGCGCGCCGGGGTTCTGTCCTCCTCAAGCAAGGAGCGAACCCCGATGACAGTTACAGGACAGTTTTTAAGCACAAAAACCACATTGGGCGGGGAGGTATAGATATATCATGATTGGTCACAATAATGCTGATCTTTGCAAGGATAAGCTCGTGAGGGTCTGGTGATATTATTTTTTACAATCTGCAGTTGACACACAGTTTACACAGCTTGTTTTTCTGACTCTCTGGAAAGTCAAACCTTCCAGGTCAGGGTCTGTGAGTCACAAATAACAGAGATAACCTTTCAGTTGGCCTGGAAGATCCCTAAATCTTACAGGTTACTTCCTCACAATCCCTGGTCCAGGAAGATCCCACATGTGGAGGAAAGCTAAGCCCGTGCGCCATAGCTACTAATCCTGTGCTCTAGAGGCCGTGCTCAGCAACAAGAGAAGCCACCGCAATGAGGCCACGCACCGAGTAGCTAGAGAGTAGCTTCCGCTCACCACAACTAGAGAAAGGCCCTGCACAGCAACAAAGACCCAGCACAACCAAAAATAAATACGAATATACAGTGGGGGAAGAAGAATGTGAAGAAGAATGTACATGTAAATATAACTGAGTCACATTGCTGTACAGAGGAAATTAACACAACATTGTAAATCAACTATGTGTGTGTGCCTGCTAAGTCGTTTCAGTCATGTCTGACTTTGCGATGCTATGGACCGTAGACCTCCAGGGTCCTCTAATTCAATACAATAAAATTAGAACAATTTTTTAAAAGGACAAAAAAAGAAAAAGCAAGAAATCAGAGGGGAGGTGCCTCACTGGGGGTAGGGAGTCTGTGAGAGGTGAAGGCCCTTGGACTGCAGGGAGGAAAGGAGGGGCGTCAGGGAGGGCTTCCTGAAGGTGGTGAGAGCAGAGCTGCTAGGAACAGAAAGGAGAAGACACGGATGACGGAGGGCCCATGCCCAGGGTCCCACTAGAATCAGTATGGCGAGTCCAGTGGTTAGGATTCCACACTCCCTGGCACCGGTCACTCGGGGAACTAAGATCCCAAAAGCTGCGTGGTGTGGCCAAAAAATTTAAAAAGTAAGATGGGTAAGGGGCTTCCCTGGTGGCTCTGTGATAAAGAATCCCCCCGCAATGCAGGAGACTGGCATGCTCCGCCCATCCCCACCCCAGAGAAGGAAAAGGCAGCCCACTCTGGTATTCTTGTCTGGGAAATCCCATAGATAGAGGAACCTGGCAGGCCCCAGACTATATGATCGAGGAGAGTCAGACATGACCGAGCAACTAAACAACAAGATGGGCAAATGGACAAAGCAAACACAGCAAAATACAACTTGTATAGCCTCTGGGCAGTGGCAATAGGGGCCTTCCCTGTCAAGTTCCCTCCGTTTGAAAACTTTCTTCATCAAATGCTGAAAAGTCAGCAGAAAAGCTAAACACCTTTCTCCTCGTTCAGTGGCCTTTTCAAGCCCCGCCCTCTCTCCTGAGCTTACACTCCACACAGAATCATTCAGAGTCCTCTGGACTCTTGAACAAACAGCCAGAAAAGGGAAGTAAGCAAAAAACAACCACTTTTCCCTACGCCTCGCACAGGCCTGGGCAAGAACCAGGCCTTGGCCTGAAGAGGCCGGATTTGGCCACAAATCCGCACGCACACACGTCTGTCACTGGCGATAAAACTCAAGGCACCCTGGCATTATGCCAGCTCCATAAAAACACCCTCACCAGGGACTGGAGGGGGATGGCAGAGATGAGCAGGCTTATCTCAGACTCTGGGCTACTTTTTATCTCATTTATATATATAGAGTTGAAGTATAGTTAATTCACCATGTTGTGTTAATTTCAAGTGTATAGTAAAGTGAATCAGTTTTACACACACACACGCACATACTTATATATATTCTTTTTCAGATTCTTTTCCCATATAGGTTATTACAGGATACTGAATATAGCTCCCTATGCTATACAGTGAAGGGTGAAGTGGAAGTCACTCAGTCATGACTGACTCCTTGTCACTCCATGCACTATAGCCCTCCAGGCTCCTCTGTCCATGGGATTCTCCAGGCAAGAATACTGGAGTGGGTAGGCATACCCTTCTCCAGGGGCTCTTCCTGACCCAGGGATTGAACCTGAGTCTCCTGTACTGCAGGCAGATTCTTTACCACCGAGCCATCAGGGAAGTCCGGCGCTATACAATAGTTCCTTGTTATTTATCTGTTTTGGAATTTCCAGTTGCTTATTTATTTACTTTTGGCTGCACCGAGTCTTTGTTGCTGTGCGTAGGCTTCCTCTGGTTGCGGTGAGTGGGGCTACTCTCGAGTTACAATGCTCAGTCTTATTGCAGCGCTTCTCATGCTGCAGAGCATGGGCTCCAGAGCACACGGGTTTCAGCAGTTGTGGCTCCCAGGCTCTGGAGGAAAGGCTCAGTGGCTGTGGCACAGGGGCTTAGTTGCTCTAAGGCATGTGGAATCATCCCGGACCGGGGATCGAACCTGGTACAGATTCCTGTCCTCTGTACCACCAGAGAAGCTCAGAGTTTCCAGTTTTGTGGTGATTACACAAAGGATGTCTTGGTCCTCAGTGTATACATATTTGTGGCATTCTAGATAATTTCCTTAGGATCAGTTCCTAGAAGTGGCATTTCTAGGGCAACAAACAGCTATTACCTAAGACCTTCTAGAAATGCTGTAAGAATTTACTCTCCCACTAGCGGCAGAGGCGAAGGCCTACTTTGCCACAGCCTCACTGATAGGAAGTATTATCAGAAAAAAAGGTCTTGCAACACTTGTTGCCTTGATCTGCATGCAAATGCTTGCGTGTGGGGTTGGGAAGTCTCCTACTGGGGGAGATTTTCTTTCTGCTGTGTTTAGTCAGGAAGACTGGGTCTGCTGCAGAAACAAAATGGCTTAAGGCAGGAGGGGCTCAGGACTTCCTGGTGGTCCAGCAGTTGACTGTTGGCTTCCACGGTAGGTGGCGTGGGTTCCATCCCTGGCCTGGGGAACTAAGATCCCTCATGCTGAGAGGTGCAGCCAAGAAAAACAAAAAAAATTCAATATAAATAAGTAAATAATTAAAAAAAATTTTTTTCTTAAAAAAAAAAAGCAGGAATGGCTCACCACAGCAAGACGCCACATCACACCCACTAAGCGGACTATTATTAAAAAGATGGAAAATGGCAAGAGGCAGCGAGGATGCAGAGAAACTGGAACCTTACACATGGCTGCTGCGAAGGACGTAAAATGGTGTGGCTGCTGTGGGAAAGTCTGGATGGCTGAACACAGAATCACCATATGACCTGGGTGCATCTGGGAAAGAGCTGAGCACAGGGACTGGAAGAGATATTTGCACTCCCGTGTTCCCAGCAGCTTGATGCAGGCCAACCAAAAGATGGAGACATCCCAAGTGTCCGTGGATAGATGATGGATGAACACAATGAGGTCCATCCACACATAAGTGGAGTATTACTCAGCCTTAAACAGGAAAGAGATTCTGACTACATGGATGAACTTTGAGGACATGATGCTCAGTAAGAGAAGCCAGATACAGAAGAACACACACTGTCTGATCCCACTCAAGAGGTCCTAGAGGAATCAGATCCCCAGAGACAGGAAGTATGTGGTGGGGCCAGGGGCTGGGGGGAGGAGACGGGGAAAGTAGTAGCAGTGAAAGTCTTAGTTGCTCAGTTGTGTCCGACTCTTTGCAACACTATGGACTGTAGCCCGCCAGGTTCCTCTGTCCATGGGATTCTCCAGGCAAGGATACTAGAGTGGGTAGCCATTTCCTTCTCCAGGGGATCTTCTTGACCTAGAGATTGAACCCAAGTCTCCTGCATTGAAGGCAGATTCTTTCCCTGTCTGAGCCATCAGAGAAGCCCCAGGGATGAGGAGTCAGAGTTTCATGGGGACAGAGTTTCAGTTTGGAAAGGTGAGAAAGTTCTGGAGATAATGGTGGGGATGGTTACAGGACAATGTGAAGGTACTTAATGACACTGAGCTGTGGACTTAAAAATGGTCAAGACAGCAGATTATGGTATGTGTATTTTACAATAGAAATATTTAATGACATCCCACTCCCACAATCCAGGTGTATTTCTTCCTCTTGCCTGATGGCCTTCTGGGGCCCACAGGGGTGCTGCTCCCTGGAGTGATCCAAGCACCCCACCCTCTTGGATTTCACTGTGACCCTGGAAGGAATCAGGCAGCAGCTTACGGCCCCAGCCTGGACGTGATCCCAGAATGGACAGGATGGTAAATTTCACCGGATATGTATTTTCCCACAATGAAAAGTTTCAAAGCAATATTTAGGAACTGGTGGTGAAAGGTACACAGCCACTCTGGAGACTGTCTTTGCATTCTTCTACAAGCCTAAAATTATTTCAAAGTAGGATGTTAAAAATGAACCCACTCTCTGTGTCTGTGGATTGGCCTGTTCTGGACGTTTCCCATGGGTGGACCCACACCCTGTGTGTCCTTCTGTGTCTGCTTCTCCCACTGAGCATCGTGTTCTTAGGGTTGGTCCATGTGGTGGCAAGTGTCAGCGTTTCTCCCATTTTTGTGGCTGAGTGATGCTCCAGTGTGTGGAGGGACACCTGTGTTTATCACCTCATTAATCTATCGAAGGACGTTTGTCTCATTTGTATCTTTTGGCTTTTGTGAATCGCGCTGCTCTGGACGTACGTTTACAAATATCTATTCTAGTCCTCGCTTTCTATTCCTTCGGGTGTACTCGTAGGAGTGGAATCACTGTCATATGGTGACTCTATGTTTAGCTTTTTGAGGAACTGCCAAGCCATAATATACTCTTAAAAGAAAAAAAAATGTAGGTTCCAAAATAAGATGTTCAGACCTTCACTAATTATGCCAGTCTTGTGAAAATAAATCTGTAAATAATATTGAAATGTGAGATTGCAAAAACATCCGAGGAAAGAACCCTCGAATATTAAACCGTGTCTTTGTTTTAAACACTGTGCTCTTTGAACTTGTCTATGTTTCTAAACGTCCAGTTTCACCTGCTTCACGAGGCATAGAAATTGGAGCTGCCTTTGAAGGAGGTGGGAGGGACAGGAGGGTGCCAGCCTCCACCCTGAAGGTCTCCTAGTACCTCCTGGGGGTGGGAGGGGGGCTTACGTGTTCAGGACTTTCACTGGTGGTGATTCACTGACAAAATCCACTTCCCATTTCTTCTCAGGGATCCTGAAGTGGCTCACAATTTCCAGCTGCAAACAGCTGGCTGCAGGTTTTAGAATGTGCCTTTGAAGGCTGAGCCCCCCTGCCCTCCAGCACAGGGCAGCTGGTTTCTTTACATCATCAAACGGGGCGGGGGGGTGTGAATATTCAGGGACTGAATTTTTCACAGCTGCTCTAACAGGTGTCTGCATACTGGTGGGCTTCAATCAATAATAATTTGTTCTCTTCAAAAAAAAAAATGTGCTCAGTCACTCAGTCGTGTTGTGTCCGACTTTTTGCAACCCCATAGACTGTATCCCACCAGTCTCCTCTGTCCATGGAATTCTCCAGGCAAGAATACTGGAGTGGGTTGCCATTCCCTCTGGACCATGAAGAAGGCTGAGCGCAGAAGGACTGGTGCTTTCAAACTGTGATGCTGGAGAAGACTCTAGAGAGTCCCTTGGACAGCAGGGAGATCAATCCAGTCAATCCTGAAGGAAATCAACTCTGAATATTCATCGAAAGAACTGATGTTGAAGCTGAAGTTTTAGTACTTTGCCTGCCTGATGCGAAGAGCCGACTCATTGGAGAAGACTCTGATTCTGGGAAAGATTGAGAGGAGAAGGGGGCCACAGAGGACGAGATGGTTGGATAACATCACTGACTCAATGGACATGAGTGTGAGCAAACTCCAGGAGATGGTGAAGGAAAGGGAAGCCTGGCGTGCTGCAGTCCATGGGGTCGCAAAGAGTCAGATGCAACTGAGCAACTGAACGACAACTCCTGCATTGTAAGTGGCTTCTTTACTGGCGAGCCACTGGGGAAGCCTCCATACCACAACTGGTCTTAGCCATTTTTGTTTATTTATTTGATTGGTCTTAGTTGCGGCCCTCAGGACCTTTAGTTGCAGCATGTGAACTCTTAATTGTGGCATGTGGGATCTGGTTCCCTGACCAGGGATTGAACCCAGGTCCCCTGCATTGGGAACATGGAGTCTTAGCCACTGGGCCAGGGAAGTCCCAAGAGCTGTTTCCATGGGTCACTCCTATGATGGCCCGTGTGTGCTAAAAGTATATTATGTGGACAAACCAACAAGGCTGTTTATATTGTTTCATGTGTTTTGACAGTTTAAATTAAACAAGGTCTCTCCCCTAGCACTGCTGACATGGGGACTGAGTCATTCTCTATAGGGGTTCATCATGAGCACTGTGAGGGGCTCAGCAGCATTGCTGGCCCCATCCACTCAATGCCAGGAGCCCCCACCCCAGTGGTGACACTCACAGTTGTGGCCTGGTGGCCCCTTGGGGCAGAATCCCCATCCACAGCTGAGAACCACAGACCTACCATTACAGACATCATGTCTTTCACAAATTTCAAAATATATAGCTCAGGGAGAGTATTCCAAGTTTCCTTAGTGCTTCTGCAATAAGCCTGTGACTTTTTTTTTTTTTTTACTATTTTAAAAATTCATTGATTTGGCTGCACCAGGTCTTAGTTGCAGCAGGCAGGATCTTTGATCATCGTTGTGGCATATGGACTCTCAGTTGCAGCACGCAGGATCTAGTTCCCTGACCAGGAATCGAACCTGGGCCCCTGCATTGGGAGCACGGAGTCTTAGCCACTGGACCACCTGGGAAGTCCCCAAAATCCAATTTCTTAAATTGGTTTCACCTTTTCAACCCCAATGTCAAAAGCACCAAGATGGAAAAACTCTGCCATAGAAAATGCATGCTGACCTGTAATAACAGAAGGTAGATCAGGGGTTGTCTGGGGCCCAGAAGCAGGGAGAGAGGGAAGGAGAGGTCACAGAAGGGCACGAGGGAACTTTTGAGAGTAATAGGAGTAGTCACTGTTTGATTGTGCTTGTACTTTTACAGAGTATGTTTTTGTTGTCTAGATGCTAAGTTATGTCTGACTCTTTGTGACCCCACCTCCCCATGGACTCTAGCTGGCCAGGATCCTCTGTCCTTGGAACTTCCCAGGCAGGAAAACTGAAGTGGGCTGCCATTTCCTTTTCCAGGGGATCTTCCCAACCCAGGGATTGAACCCAGGTCTCCTGCATTGGCAGTTGGATTCTTTATTGCTGAGCCACCAAGGAAGCCCTTCACAGGGTATATTTACATCAGAACTTACCAGATTCTGGAATTTAAAGCTGTGCATTTAAATGTGTGTATGTCAGTTATACCTCAATAAAGCTGTTTTGTTTTTTTTTTAATGAAGTGCCCATGATATCTGCTCCCTTTCCTGCTGAATTTTTCTCCACAAAGTTTATCATCTTCTAACACTGAAGTTTTCTTACCCTATCATTGTGTTTATAATCAGTATCGACCACCTCTCCCATCCTGCTCTCAAGTTCTGTGATATAGAGAACTTTGTCTTTTTGTTTGCTGTGTGAAGAGGTGCTTCATAAATGTTTGTTAAGATGGTAAAGATTAAAGAATAATTTTGACTACAGCCTATTTTTTTGCTCAAGCTGGATTTAGAAAAGGCAGAGGAACCAGAGATTAAATTGCCAACATCCACTGAATCATAGAAAAAGCAAGAGAATTACAGAAAAACATCTACTTCTGCTTCATTGACTATGCTAAAGGCTTTGACTGTTGAATCACAACCAACTGGGGAAAATTCTTAAACACATGGGAATACCAGTCCACCTTACCTGCCTCCTGAGAAACCCGTATGCAGGTCAAGAAGCAATAGTAACAACCGGACATGGAACAATGGACTGCTTCCAAATTGAGAAAGGAGTATGTCAAGGCTGTATATTGTCACCCTACTTATTTAACTTATATGCAGAGTATATCATGCAAAATGCCTAGCTGGATGAAGCACAAACTGAAATCAAGAATCCTGAGAGAGATATCAATAACCTCAGATATGCAGACAACACCACCCTTATGGTAGAAAGTGAAGAGGAACTAAAGAGCCTCTTGATGAAGGTGAAAGAGAGTGAAAAAGCTAGCTTAAAACACAACATTAAGAAAACGAAGATCTTGGCATCCAGTCCCATCACTTCAGGGCAAATAGATGGGGAAACAATGGAAACAGTGACAGACTATTTTCTTGGGCTCCAAAATCATTTCAGGTGGTGACTGTAGCGATGAAATGAAAAGCTGATTGCTCCTTGAAAGAAAAGCTATGACAAACCTAGACAGTGTCATCACTTTGCCAACAAAGGTCCGTGTGGTCAAAGCTATGGTTTTTCCAGTAGTCATATATGGATGTGAGAGCTGGACCATAAAGAAGACTGAGCATCAGAGAATTGATGCTTTTGAATTGTAGTGTTGGAGAAGACTCTTGAGAGTCCCTTAGATTGCAAGGAGATCAAACCAGTCAATCCTAAAGGAAATCAACCTTGGATATTCATTGGAAGGACTGATGCTGAAGCTGAAGCTCCAACACTTTGGCCACCTAATGTGAAGAACTGACTTGTTAGAAAAGGCCCTGATGCTGGGAAAGATTGAGGGCAGGAGAAGAAGGGGATGACAGAGGACAAGATGGTTGGATGGTATTATCAACTCAATGGTCATAAGTTTGAGCAAGCTTCGGGAGATGGTGATGGACAGGGAAGTCTGGCGTGCTGCAGTCCATGGGGGCAGAGAGTCCTGACTTAGCCCCTGAGCAACAGCAAACAGCCTTTGTTTTTATATTACAGGGAGGTGGTGGGTTGCTTGCAAACTCAAAGTCAGCCAGCAGAGGGCAGTGCTAGTCAGACTCAGAGATGAGATGGCTCTTCCCTGACATGATCTTGATCTGAAGCCCTGAGCAAGGAGATCTGGCCAGAGGTTTGGATGTCTCTGATGTCTCAGTTCCAGCACTGAATCAGTTCCCTTATCCACAAACGACCCATCCATTCATCCTCCCATCCACCCATCCATCCATCCACACCATCCATCCATCCGTTCATCTATCCACCCATCCTTTGATCCATCCATCCATTCATCCACCTACCCACCCCACCCATCCATCCATCCATCCATCTACCCATCCATCCATCCATCTGTCCATTCACCCATCTGTCTCCTACCATCTGCTCATCATTCATCATCCATACACCCACCCATCCATCCTCCCATCACCCACCTATTTACTCATGAATTCAATAATATTACTGAGTGACTATTTTGGCAATAAGCAGAGGTGGAAAGCAAAGTCATAACCAAGAGAAGTTTGGGGAGGAATGGTCCAGGCAGATGTCAGAACCAAGTGACGGGTTAGAATGAACTTACGATGTTTGTAACATGGAGGAACAGAGAGAGGGTGCATGTGGTCGGAGCAGAGTGACCAAGGGAGGCACTGATGGAAGATGAGCTTGGCCAGGTCACTGGGGAGCATATCAGGCATCACCTTGTGGGAGAATTTATTGAGTGCCTATGGCTTATGTGTTCTATTTTCATCCTCTTGACAATGGGTGGGTGTCATCTCCATTTGCTCTTGTCTAAATGTATTTTGTGAAGCATAGTTGATTTACAGTGTTGTGCCAATCTCTGCTATATGGCAAAGTGACAGCTCTATACATATATACATTTCTTTTAAAAATATTATTTTCCATTATGGTTTATCTCAGGAGATTGGATATAGTTCCCTGTGCTATACAGATGGGCCTTGTTGTTTATCTATTCTAAATATAAGAGTTTGAATTTACTAACCCCAGACTTCCAGTCTATCCCTCTCCCTTCCTCCCCTTGGCAAGCACAAGTCTGTTCTCTGTGTCTGTGAGTCTGTTTCTGTTTTGTAGATAAGTTCATTTGTGCTGTATTTTAGACTCCACATAAAAGTGGAATCATACGGTATTTGTCTTTCTCTTTCTGACATACTTCACTTATTAGTATCATTATCTGTAGTTGCATCCATTTTGCCGCAAATGGCATTATTTCATCCTTTTTCATGGCTGAGTAATATTCCATTGTATATACTTACTACACATTCTTTATCCATTCATCTGTTGATGGACATTTAGGTGATTTCCATGTCTTGGCTATTGTGAATAGTGCTGCTATGAACATCGTGGTGTGTTATGTCTTTTTTAATTAAAGTTTCTCTGAGTGTATGCTCAGGAGTGAGATTGCGGGATTACACGGTAACTCTATCTTTACTTTTCTGAGGAACCTATTTGCTGTTGATATCCAGAGGCTCAGAGAATTGAGGTCAGTTAACCAAACCCTCCCAGGTATTAACTTGCCGGATTCTAACCCAGGTCTCATGTTTGCCCGTGCTTCTAGCTACCTTTGAACCAACCAGTCCTTTAACAGCCTCTCTCATCTGCATGTGGCTTCAGTACTCCAACACTCTCTCCATCCAATATAGTGGATGCTTGGTGTATCTATCAGTCAGCAAATGTTCTGGTAATGTCACATAGCGAACTACACCAAAGCTCGGTGGCTTACATCTTAACTGTCCATGGTCAGCTGGGCTTCAGTAGGTCTAAATTTGGTTCATCTCATCTTGATTTCAAAGTTTGAATTGCTACAACTATGTTCCATGTAAGGCATGCTGGCAAATGTTTAACCACTGGCTCCTGGGTGGAGGTGGGGTGGTGGCATCCTTTTGTCTCCTTTGCCAAGTTATTTTTTATTTTTTTTAAAGATTTTTTTGATATAGATCATTTTCAGAGCCTTTATTGAATGTGTTACAATATTGTTCCTGCTTTGTGCTTTTGTCTTTTTGGCTGCAAGACATGTGGGATCTTGGCTCCCCCAACCAGGGATCAAAGCTGCACCCCCTGCATTGGAGGGCTTAAGCACTTAACCACCAGGGAAGTCCTCTATTTTGGCAATTATTGTGGTGACTTCTCTCACTGATTTAAAGCTAATATTGTGACATCACTGAGTGCAGAGTTGGGAAGAGATATGGAGGGGCGGGCCATTGTACACTCAGTGCATTCAAGCTGCTGTCACAGAATATCTCAGTGACATTTATTTCTCATAGTCCATGTGAAAGCGCTGCACTCAATATGCCAGCAAATTTGGAAAACTCAGCAGTGGCCACAGGACTGGAAATGGAATGTGAAGTCAAGTGGGCCTTAGAAAGCATCACTACGAACAAAGCTAGTGGAGGTGATGGAATTCCAGTTGAGCTGTTTCAAATCCTGAAAGATGATGCTGTGAAAGTGCTGCACTCAATCTGCCAGCAAATTTGGAAAACTCAGCAGTGGCCACAGGACTGGAAAAGGTCAGTTTTCATTCCAATTCCAAAGAAAGGCAATGCCAAAGAATGCTCCAACTACTGCACAAGTGCACTCATTTCACATGCTAGTAAAGTAATGCTCAAAATCCTCCAAGCCAGGCTTCAGCAATACGTAAACCGTGAACTCCCTGATGTTCAAGCTGGCTTTAGAAAAGGCAGAGGAACCAGAGATCAAATTGCCAACATCCGCTGGATCATGGAAAAAGCAAGAGAGTTCCAGAAAAACATCTACTTCTGATTTATTGACTATGCCAAAGCCTTTGACTGTGTGGATCACAATCAACTGTGGAAAATTTTGAAAGAGATGGGAATACCAGACCACCTAACCTGCCTCTTGAGAAATCTGTATGCAGGTCAGGAAGCAACAGTTAGAACTGGACATGGAACAACAGACTGTTTCCAAATAGGAAAAGGAGTACGTCAAGGCTGTATATTGTCACCCTGCTTATTTAACTTATATGCAGAGCAAGTAAATACATGTATTTTAATCTTCTGAAGTTTCTCTTTCACAGTTTTTGTTTCTATCACATTTGCTTGAGGCAGGAATGGACAGGAAGCACACAAATTCTTACCTCATCCTAATGTCAAATACATGGCTGTAAACTGGCACCTTCTAAATTCCATCATTGTAAGTTCCTATGATCTTCTTTCGGAGTCAGAGATTCTCCATTGTTACTTTGAAATGTGGTATTGTGAAAACAGTATCATATGTCTTTCATACAACTATGGGATAGCAAGTGGACACAGTTAAAAACAAAATAAGTTCTTTAAAGAAGAAAAAAGTCAGTTATATATTCAGCTAATACTTAAATGGCAACTTTATGCTGAGCTGCTGGAAACTTACAATATGGTAGGAACATAAGATGTAATTAAGCAAATAGTTACAAAATAAGGCAGCACATATGATATGCCATTTGGTAGGAATAGTAAAGTACTATAGAAATTCAGGGGAGGGAGACATCACTTTCTGTTGGTGTTTCTTCTACTTATAACCTCGTTTGTTCAGTTGAGGACGTACCTATGCGTGACTCATGCATCTTTTTTGGAAGCCTGCTTTTGCTAAATGGCCACAGAAATGCTCCTTTATTTACTCTGTTGCTGGGTATTTCTAGCCTTTCCTATCTCTTCATTCTCCTCATTACTACAGCTCCTGCTGCTGTCTAAAAGCTTTCTCCACTTAAGCACAGTTATAATTTTTCTCTTTAAAGTGCTGGTCCAAAATAATTATGTTGAGGTAGGATTGATAATAACAGGATAAGGGGAAGAAAGGGAAGCTGTTTTGGTACAGAACCAGGAATCTCATCCGTTATTACAGAAATAGCTCTTTAGCTAGCAGCAAAGGGAGATAATGGAAAGGAGAATCCTCATCTTGCCTGTGTTCCTGTGAAAAATCCATAAATGTGCACCCCCCCCACCCTCTTATCTCCTGGAGATTTGCTTCTGGTCACCATCCTGTCCCCCTTCTCCCCTGTCTCACACTACTTCCTTTGGTCCAGAGCCCTGCTGCAGCTCTGAATCTCCTGAAATCTCTTTGAAATCTTACCCTTCAGGCTGGTAGAGCCCCCTTTTCAAGTCCTAGAAGCCAGTCCCATGATGAAGAACTGGCATAGCTCCACTGGGCTATTGTGTTACTATTGCCAGGCCTTCAGTAGGCCATGGTGCTTACTTGATGTCTCTAGTGGAATCCTGACTCCATTAACACAATTACCCGCGGCAGATTGCTCATATGTAATGTTTAACTCTTCAATTACTATTAATGCTATATGTCCGGAAGCTTTGATTCTAAAAGAAAATGTGTTTTGAGTTTTAAAGTTAAATAGTGAGCACTTGTTTTAAATCAGGAGCCACCTATATTGTCAGTGAACTTGGAGTCAGAAGATTAGAGTTCAAATTCTAGCTGTGTGACTACGTTGCAGTTATATGTCCTCTCTTGGCCAAGGTTCTCTGTATAGACTGTAGAGAAACAGCTGTCTACAGATGTGGTTTGGAGATGTTAAATATAGTGTATATTAATATGTAAAATCCTAATCAAAGAGATGTGGCATTATGGTGTTAATAATCACTCTGTTAGGCAGAACAAGTTCCTGCCCTTGAGGAGCTCATCGGCCAGAGGGTAGCACAAGCACGGACAATTTCATTAGAGCACACAGATAAATCCTATGGCAGATATTATGTTCATGTGATCAGGGGCGTGAGGAAGAGCAGCTGTAATCTAGAAATGGATAGATAGGGAAAACTTCATGGAGGAGTGAGTTCCTGATCTGGGTCTCAAAGGCTAAGGAAGAACAGCCTGACAAGGAAGGAAGAAGACAGGATGCCAGGCCAGGTTGAAGGAATGACATGTGGGAATATGGCAGATTTAGAAAGCTACATATACGGTTGCAAATGTGGAGCATAAACTGTCTACTTGAAGTACCTAATTTGATTATGAGGGCCATTTACCTGACTCTAAAGAGGTAACGTTATGGTACAGTGGTAAACAATTCCAGACATGGACTTGTTCTGAAACCTGGTTTGACCATTTAGTAATCTGTTTTAGCTAATTAAGAACTTTACCTTCATAAACTAACAGGTTCAGTATGATGACGAAAGTACCTACTTCAAAGATTTGTTGCAGTGGTTTTTGGAAATGAGCTTTGCAAGTCTCCCAGTGTTTAATAAACACTTAGTACGTGTTAGGAACAGTTTTGTTGCTGTCCTGAAAGTTCTTAGAGTTACTTTCCCCCCTCATCATTCTGTAATCTACTGTTCTAGGTTAACAGTTTAGCAGTATTTTAAACATCATCTTTTGTTCATTATAACGAAATCGAAAACAAAGAATTTGAATGAATTTTAAAGATGGTCTAGCTCAGTGTCATTATTTTTTGTGCTGAGAAATTGAGTTTCTGGGACTGGAATCAGGTCTGTTTTAATTCCTGAGTTCTTTCTGTTGATATTGGAATAAATTGTCCTAGATCACTCAAAGACAACAACCTGTAGCACTGGTTGCAGTTTCTAGTAGAAAAAATAGAATTTAACAGTGTAGAAACTGACATTTCCATAGCTTTGCAGATAGATTAAAAAAAAAAAAATCTATATTTTGAAAGAAATACATTATCCTTCTCTGTCTGCCCTCTGGTGGATATGCTGTTTAGCAACAGCACATGTGAAAGAGGCAGCGAGACTTAGATAATAAAGAACTGGATAATTTTTTAAAATTTACTTTTTAAAAATTGAAATATAGTTGATTTCCAGATAATTCTTAATAACTCTTTTGCCAACAAAAATTTCTTACACAGAAAAGTTCCTCTTTCTGTTTGAATCTCCTTTCTAAAATGTGAAAATAGATTTTCATAATAGTTGTCAATTACAAACACATTCTGCTTCATTTATTTGAGAGAATCTTGTTGAGCACCTTTTGTGTACCAAGTGCTAGGGATACAAGAGTGAGCAAGAAACTTATGCTTGAGAGGTATAAACAGATGTTAAGACAATAATCTTAGAAACAAATAATCATAAATGCTATGTTAAATGCTATGCCTAAAAGTGTGATATATGATCATATAGCAGTGTTTGAGAAGGTTCCCCAAGGAATTAAAGTTTTAACTGCAATATGAAGACTCAATAAAGTAAATAGGTAAAGGTGAGTCAGAGGGGTAGAGAAGAGGAAAGAGGAAACACCATGTGTGCAAAGTCCCCGAGGAAGGACACAGTATTATCTGTCCTACGAATCAAAAGACAATTGCTGAATTTGGAGCAGAGAAAGCTAATATACATACAGTACAGGTCCTGGTCCTAAGAAGATACTTACCAGGCATTACCAAAGAAACCAAATAGCATGAGAAAAAGAAGACGATGAAATGAACCCCCCCCCCCCCCCCCCCCCCCCCAACACAACAAAACCCCTGTCCTTTGATGTTTTTTTTGTTTAAGATTTTTTGTTTGTAAAAAATTATTTTCATCACTTGTATTTTTTCTTGTTAGAATTTTGTAGTTTTACAGATTCATTGTGAAGAAAATTACTTTAGCACCAGTGTAATTCTCTACTTATTAGATGGAATAATACTAGAATTTGGGTACTTTAAACATGTCTTCTTCTTCATTTGATTTTTCTTCTTTTCTGTCTTGTTTCATTTATAATTGAGAGCGTATTCTGATGCACTGGCGTGTTTAGGCTTTTGGTGTTGATCAGATGAACAGCCGTGGATGTGACAGCATCTTATCCTGTTATCTTGGCTGAAGTTTTCGTGTGGGTGTGTGAGGTGCAGCTGTGCTGTCGGTTTCTTGGCAGCGTCTCAGACCAGGCAGTTCTCAGTGCAGTTCATCTTGAATAGGAAGAAACTTTAAAAAAAAAAGCTACTTTGCATGTATTAAATTCAGTGGAAAGCACCCAGGGCCTGAACCTTTGGCTGATATTTATTCTAAGTTATTTGGCTAAATGGATACAGCAGCCTCAAGCACATGCCCAATCTTAACGGCAGGAACACAAGAAGGAGAACTCATTTAAAAAAATTGTCAAAGCTCTGTCTCAGTATAAAATTATCAAATGTTGTATGTTATTTAAAAGTTAATTTTTGTTAAAGTTTTGTTTCTGATTTATTTAAACTTTTCTTCTAAAGAACACTTAATGAAAAAGGCAGATTGTGAACATCCAGCTTTGCTTGCAAAAGTAAATTCATACTCAGGAAGCTCTTGTCTCAGGTTTATCACAGATGGATTCCCAGATCTGCTTTTATTGCTCACTTTTTTTTCCCCTCTCCTTCAGCCTTTTCTGTGATTTGTAAGCATTTTGTTTTTCCACGTCTTCAAAGTATGTATGAAGATGAATATGGAGCTCTTCTTTTTTCCAGCACATTCACATCCTTTCCTTTGGATAAACTTGTCTTTGTTCTTCTTGAAGTAGAAATGTCTTTAGCTGCTTCCAGTATTTAACTGCTTGTTTATATCTCTACTGTTATTTAATATTATTCCTCTCACAGTAGCATAGGATCAGGTCCTGAGGTCAGTTGCCCTGGGTTGAGATCCAGTTCTGCTAGTATCTTGGTCCCATTAACTTCTCAGTTTCTCGTCTCCAAAATGGAGATAATCATGTTAGTGTCTCAAAAGTTTTTGTTTCTTTTTAAAGCTTAAAGGGAAAAATGCATATAAAGGGCTTAATTCAAAGTAAGTGTCTAGGAGAAGAGATGTTAGTTGTCCGTTTCTTCATAATTTGGAGCCAGTCCCCTAGAATCCAGTAATAGCTATCTTCAGCTCTTTTGGGTGATCTCATTCAGTCTAAAGACCATCTGTATGCGCATGACTCCTAATTTATGTCTCTATTCCTAACCTTACTTTTCCCTAAGCTCAAGATTTGTATATATGACTGCCCTTGTCTATCTGCGCTTAAATAACTGATACATACTTGAGATGTTTAGACATGTTATAATGTCTAAAAATAGAACTTTCTGTCTCTATAACCTGCCCCTACTTGCCGCCCAAGTCTAGTCCTCCTCACTCTATCTTAATTAGTGGAAGCACTCTCTGTGCTTCTTTAGACTTTCTTCTGCCTACCAGCTTCCATCAATTTCATCAGAACATCTAAAAGCATTTTCCCCAGAATATGCCCTGAATCTGGCCACTTGTCACTATATCCTCTACTAGAACCTTGGTCCAAGACAATAACTCCTTTTGCTTAGACAAGGACTGGTCTTATTTCTCTTTGTCTTCAGTCTTGTCTCCCACAATTCATTCTTCACCGTGGAGAGTGCTGTTTTAAAAGCATAAATTATTTACTTCTCCTTCTTCTTATTGAAAGATATCCAGAATTCTTGAAAATCTTTTTTGACCTGGCCCTTCTGACTACTTTCTATCCCTCATACACAGCTGGTTCATTCCGTGATTGTTTTTTCTCCAAGATCATCAGTGTTGTTGGCTCCTTGCAATTTTTGGGTCTTAAATCACGTAACAGCTCCTCAGAGAAACTTACTCTGACATCTTTCCTTTCTTTTGTAATAGCTGATCATTATCTGAAATTCTTCCTCTTTTCTTCCTCCTTTTATTAATTGCCCCTCCCCACTCCCAAAAGAATTCGTTTTACGAAGGCAAGGAGTTTATCCATCTTCTTTACTGCTATATTCCCAGTGCCTAGAATGGAATCTGATACTGAGAAGGTTTATAATGTTACGTGGATGGATGGTTAAATGAAAGGAAGAATGAATAAATGTATATCTGGTAAGTTTTTTTACAGCCAGGGAAATAGTAGATTATTTCATCCTGTTCAAATTTGCATAGATGCTTATTTTAGAATTAAACATGCTAATGTTTTGTTCTTTTCCTTTATGTGTTCTCTCTGTTCTAGATTGTAAGCCCTTCCTTAAGGGTAAGAGGTATGTCTCCATTGTTTTGAGCTTCTCATATAATGCCAAACATTATTTTAGTACTTATTAGTGATTGAATTGAAAATTCAATCTAACACCGTTATTTCCTCTGAAGTTACAGTAGTGTTATATGTGTATGTATATACATATATGTAATTTTTATAAATTCAGAAAGCACATGTGTTTTGCTTTTTATCTTTTGTAGTTCATAATTGGACCCTTGAGGACACACTTCAATGGCTGATAGAATTTGTTGAACTACCCCAATATGAGAAGAATTTTAGAGACAACAATGTCAAAGGAACAACGCTTCCCAGGTGGGTCTTTATTATCCAAGTGTTTTTTTTTTCCCTACTCCTGGAGAATAAGGTCACTTTTCAATTAAGTTACTTCTGTGGCTAAGGACTGAAAGAAAATATTATAAATATATCCATTCTTTGATACTTGTAAGGTATGAATTTGTAAGTTTTAATCAGTTTTTCCTGCTTGAATAATCAGGTCTTTTAAAAACATTATTCCTAGGGAAAGTAATTTTGAGAATTAGAAGATGGGTCAACTATATCTTCTTTAGATAACATCAAAGGACCAACCTCTGACCCTGTGGTAAAAGTAACAAAACTTGTTCATTTGATATGAGAAAACCTATTTGAATGGATTAATGTACAAATACCTCTTAATTGTTGCTCTTTTAATAACAGCAATAACCACTTAATGTTAGTGACAATAAGTTAAATCTCAAAAAAAAGTTTAATAAAAGGTAAATGATAGTAATTATTTTTAAATGTATATTACACAGAGATGCTTTGTATTATCTCATTTAAGCTTCAGGTTAAAATTAAGTATGTACTGTTATTCCCATTTTATAGATTAAAGAAACCAAGTCAGAAAGAAGTTAAATATTTTGCCCAAGGTAGTATTTGAATCTGGCTAGATCTGATACCAATGTGTAAGATGCTCGTTTATCCCTTAGATGTCTGGAATTAATTGTCACTACTTTTCTAAATTATATTTAAAAATTCCATTAGTTAACCTAATAATCACTAAAGATTTAAATGTTAAGATTTGCAGAAATTTCACTGAAATTTGACCCTTACAAGATTGTTCATGTTCCATTCAAACTTAGATTGTTCCTGTATCAAAAAAAACTTTAGTAATGCTGTCTATTATTATATGCATATTTCTAATCAATTTGCCTGCATGTATCTTATTTAAGTACACAGCTTTTTTTGCTTAGAAGTTTGTATTTTGGATCAAGTTGAACGTTTTCATATCTCCTTAAATGTATTCTGAGCATCAGTATTTCTGATTTTACTGTGCACATGACTATAATGATGAAATTAATGGGGTTAAGAGTCAAATCAGTAAGTGCATGTTAAGTATTTTTTATATTCGTGGTGCAACTAGATGCTGGAAAGAAGAAAAAAATAAAAATTTAATTTTTGCTTTTAAATAAGACAAGTTTCTAAGTTAAAACAGTATAGTAGAGCATTAAGGTGGGATTAGGGTTTTTTAAGTTGTTTATGTTAACCCTGTGACTTATACAGCTTTTCTTATGTTGTCCTTTGGAAAGTTTCTTTACATAATAACAACAAGAAATAAATAGGCTGCTCAATATTTTGACTGTAAATGTTATGGCCACTTTTTTCTTTTAGTGAAGTAAACGTTTTCAGTTTTTAGTCACTAAGTCATGTCAAACTCTTTTGTGACCCCATAGCCTGTAGCCTACCAGGCTCCTCTGTCCATGGGCTTTCCCAGGTACGAATACTGAAGTGGGTTGCCATTTCCTCCTCCAGGGGACCTTTCAGACCCAGGGATCAAACCTGCATCTCCTGCATTGCAGGCAGATTCTTTACCACTGAACCATCTGGGAAGCCTGAAAGTTATCAGAGATCCTCAAATTCTGGTAGAATTGTTGAGATAGCATCACACTTAATCAAGATAAGTTTTTCAAAATAGTGAACATGTTACTACAGAAGAAAACTTATAAATGTAGAACTTCAACTTTTAGGTCAGCCTACTGGTGCCTTTTTGAATGGAGGGGAAAGAAAAACTGTCAATAGTCTTCATCAAGCCCCTTTTATATGGTGAGATTAGATGAGTCCATTAAAAGGGGCAGTAGCAATTAATTACCTAAGTCACAAGGCTTTTTGTAGTGTAACTGTAGATAAAAGAGCTATTTGTAAGAACGTATAAGAAAATGTATTACACATTCCAGTTGTACACATACCTACAGTAATTCATTATTTTGTTTCCTTTCTGTGACTTTAAAATACTATTACATCTGTAGTAGGTAAACTGTTAGCTTTCATGTCATGGTTATCTTAAGCCTTTTACTGTGTTTTCTATATTCTGTAATTCTGTTACCAGAGCTTATACTAAGGCTCTCTTCACCTGACACATGCCTCCTCATTCCTTTCAGACCTGTGTGAACTTCCCTGACATCCTCACCCACGCAGGTAGAATCCCTTCCACCTCTGGACTCATATTGAACTTTGCATAAAATTCTGTTTTATAGTTTTGTTTTTACTACATCTCATTGTCTCTCTTAAATTTTGTATACTGATAGTATTGCTATTCATTCTTGCACCCATCCATGCATTCATTCATCTATTACATAAACATTTATCAAGCATTTACTTTTGCCAAGCACCATGCTAGGTTTGGGGATAAAGAGATAAGACACAGTTTGCCTTCAGGCACTTTAATAAGTGTCATATTAAAGATGTGACAAGAGCTTACACACAAAAGGTTACCCACAGAGATGATGAATGTAGGCATTTTCTATAGGGAAAGTTAGAGTTCTTTACTCTCTTTTGTGGAAACCTCATAGGAGTTCTGTAACCTGAAATCTTCCTAAATAAAAGGTTCAGAGTTCAGTCATTGGAATCATAGATAATTGGGATTGAATCCCTACCTTACTTCTTACTAATTATGTCATCTTGGGCAAGTTACAACTGCCTTAGTTTCCTCATTTATAAAATGGCAAGTTTACATATATTATAGAATTTTTTGAGTTTGAAAAGTTCTTGGCACAGTATTCAGCACATAATACATGCTTATTTTTTTAATTGTCATTGTTATTAACAGTTTTTTTATTATTACACTTTGTGTCATAAGATTCGTCTTTGTATCCCACTTGGTTGATCAGAAATCTTAACTAGTGGCCTACTTGGATTGGAAGTCCAAAACAAAGCAGTTTTATTTCCTTATTTCACCTGAGCCTTTTGGCACCCTGCAGACTTTCTTCATTGCTAGTGAAATGGTTCTATACTTCTTATTACAAATATTCCTCAATTTATTCCCCCAACCAGCGATGACTTTTTACTTTTCATTTATGACTTCAGTGAGCTTTTAAATAGTTTAAATATTAGAATGTAAAGGTACAGGTTTTTAAAATGATATTTATAAAGAAAATGAATATGATCTAAATTGAGAATGATTAAGTCTGCTGTGTTAATAAGTAAATTGCTAACAATTTTCTTGTTGTTTATGAAATGATGGTAAAATGCCAGAGGTAATTTAATAACTATAAAATATTTTGAATTTGATAAATTTCTGAATCACATTAATTTATAGCATAAAGAAACCTTTTAGAAAACAAAAACATCAACATAGCAATGAAATTATTGACATACAGTATTTGCACTGCTGTGCTTGCAATGAAAAAGTTTTTGTTGCGTATAATAAAGTATTAAATTGCACTTGGGTGAACTCTTAATCATCACTAATATATATAAGTATTAAGTATGTTGCTGAAATATTTAAATGTACATCCTAGTAATATTTTTAATATATATGTATTTTTTAAATGAACAGGATAGCAGTGCATGAATTTTCATTTATGATCTCTCAGTTGAAAATCAGCGACCGGAGTCATAGACAAAAACTTCAGCTCAAGGCACTGGATGTGGTTTTGTTCGGACCTCTAACACGTTAGTATTCTCTTGCACAAAATATGATGCAAAAGAGTAATCAGATCGTATGTTATTATTTAAAGAAGGAAAAAGTAAGAAAGGTAGTAGACCAGAAGAATCCTCTGTTGGGTATAAAGTACTGTCATAAAAGATTTATAGGATGAGATTTTCTGTCATTGAAATATCGCGTGTGGTATTTTCAAAGCTGGTTACTGATGTAGAAAGTTGTAAAACTGTATGTAAGTTGATTAAATTTCTAGATTTAAAACTCTATAGCAGTTTTAATGTTTGTTATTATAGTTCGATATTCACTAGAGTCCTTTTTAAAAAAGGTGCATTCTCACTGTCTTGATGACATGACATAATAAATCCTAACTGGACTTTATTAATTACCAGGGAAAGGATTTTTAAGATACAGATCAAAAACAGTGGCCCTAGAGGCCTGTTTGAAACTGTATAAAGTAACAGGCTATTCTGGCAGAATCACAAGGTGGAGAATATTATTTGATTGTTCTGAGGAAGCACATCTAAGAAATTGCTTTGTCATATTTGTAAGGAAAATAAACCTTTTTCTTTACCTTGACAGGAATACTTTCTTCCCAGAAGGGAAGTTTAATTTGTTTACGTCATTTAATTTCAGATTTCAGAAAGCTTTGGGGGAAAATGTTTGATGAGTACACATTTTAGAGGAATTTTATTTTTCAAAATGGAATAACTAAATTAATTCTAGAAAAAATGGCTTTCACAAATTATAAATGAAGAAACTAATGTTTGTTTTACCTCAGTTTTTGCAGTTAAGAGGCTTATAGATTTCTGTGATACTGTGTTGGGGGTCCCCCTGCTTAAAAAAGGGTTACTAGAGAGGTTGGATGCATTCCATGAGTTTACTGGTGGTTCTTTTTTGGCTCAGGCTAAAAGAGCAGCTGGTGAAACAGCTGGAACCCCCCTTTGTGAGAGTTGGTAGAAATGCACTGTTGGTGGGAATTACAAACCCTAGGAAATAGAACACTGTTAAAATGCCAAGCGTTCCATGGAGATGATACCCTTTCTAACCTTTTCCTTGTCCTGAGTTTTCAACTGAATCTATTGGGGATTGTCTTCTGTGAGATTCACTCTAGTTTTTTCATGTGAATTATTGGTTAAAATAGGAATTAAACTATAGCATTTGTCTCTATATACAGATTGATTGGGGATATTTTTATTTTATTGATCCAAGAACAAACTACTCTGTAAGCCAAACAGTATTATCATTTGTAAAGAAACCAAACTAGTCTCAAAGAATGTTGAAAACAAATGTATGAATAAACAAACCAGTTTAGAAGTTAATGATGCATTACTTTTTTAATGTGTTTCTCTTAGAATTATTACTTGAGTGAATGAACCTTATGGTTGGAACACCCACATTAAGATTATTAAAAAGAAGAAAGAAAAAACTAGCAGTATCAAGTGAATGGAGATACATTTTAAAGGGGTTTTCACTGAAATCCTTACCAGTTCATGGTATTTGTTGTATAGTTTGAGACTTGTCCATCTTTTTATTATTATTTCTGGTGATTATAGTTCAGCCTGAATAAGTTTCATATTTGAACTAGAGCCTGAGCTGAACCTCTCAGCCTGAGGCAGAGTAAAAAATCCTTTTGAGACTTTAGCCTTCTGTCAAAGAGTGAAGAGAGAATCTCTTTCACTGTAGGTGAGGGTATCTGCTCTGAAAATATGTAGCGCTGAGGATCCCTGGCATAGAACATGCTGTTTATCACACTATGTAAGCATACACGAACCCTCTTGTAAGCATGAGAACTTTTCATTTCTGTGGAGCTCTTCATCTTGTCAAACATGGAAGATAACTCCTTGCTGCTAGAGGTATGGGCAGCTAGGCAGTTTTTCCCTGAACACCTATAATCTCTTTGCAAGAAGTAATACATCATGTTTTATTAGTTACCCTGCATCCCTCAATTGAGCTCCTGCATTCAGAGATAAACTAGGAAATTATTTGACTAGCGGTTTCTGTGTTTTGTATTACTGAAGACAATAGGCCCTGGCTCCTTACTCCTTTAGAAACAAGTAAGTGTTTAGAAACAAGTAAGTGTAGGGGTTACTTCTATCCCTGGGACCAGTTTCCCTTGAATCACTCAGATCTCTCTGACAAAAAACCACCTAAAACATGGCTTGTCATGACCCTTGGTTTCTCAACCTTGCCACTATTTGCATTCTGGCTGTATAATTCCTAGATAATTCTTTGTCATCACCAGAGTGGGAGCAGGAAAGAGATTATCTTGTACATTATTGGGTGTTTAGCAACATCCCTGGCCTCTACCTACTAGATACCAGTAGCAAATAGCCCTACTTCCACTTCCCGAATTATGACAAGCAAACATTGTCAAATGTCTGCTGGAGGGAAACGTCCCTCTCGGTTGAGAATCACTGATTAGTCCTAACTAGTTTGGCTACATGCTTGGGAAGAAAACTTTCTGGTGAATGATTAGGGTTTCAGTTTCTGTATTAAAGCGTGGCTACTACCTAACTTGTCTGAAGGAAGGGAGTTGGGCTGGTGATGGTGATACTCGTTATGACTCTTTTCACCCCATAGAGGACCATTCTCTGTAGAATGCCCCGGGATTTTTGTCACTAACTCCTGTACCAGCAGGGGCATAGTGCATCCATGTGGGGTTATCTCTGCCCCCTGTTGTTGTTGTTGTTGTTTAGTTGCTCAGTCATTTCCAGCTCTTTTTTGACCCCATGGACTATAGCCCACCAGTTTCCTCTGTCCATGGCATTTCCCAGGCAAGGATACTGGAGTGGGTTGCCATTTCCTCCTCCAGGGGACCTTCCTGACCCAGGGAACAAAACTGCACCTCCTGCATTGCAAGCAGATTCTTTACCACTGAGCCACTGGGAAAGCTCTTGCCTCCTATAGGTCTAGTATATCAGGTAGCTATCATAAACTCATTGATTATTTGAAGAAAAAAAGGCTGGGGCTTATATATGGGAGGGACATCTTCATGTTTTGTTTTTAGATATCTACTACTTTTTAAATTAAGTGGCCATGTGTATTGAGATTTTGTGATACTCAAAGATTAATTGGCCATCTGTAATTCTTTTTATAGGCCCTCCTCATAACTGGATGAAGGATTTTATCCTTACAGTTTCTATAGTAATTGGTGTTGGAGGATGTTGGTTTGCTTATACGCAGAATAAGACATCAAAAGAGCATGTTGCAAAAATGATGAAAGACTTAGAGAGTCTGCAAACTGCAGAGCAAAGTCTAATGGACTTACAAGAGAGGTAAGTAGGTAAAAAAGGCTATAAATCTTGTTTATGTGGGACCATACAGTTTGTGAATATGTAATATGGGCATGTGCTTATGCATTTGTATTTAGATTGATACATACATCAGGAATTGTGTGTACACTTCCTTTCACATTTTTAGAAAGGTCATAATTACAAATTTATTAAAAAACTATGCATTAGGGAATAAATGGGTAGAAGACAAGTGGAAATCAAATGTAGGTAGAATTACATGTGTAGTTAAATTTTATTTTAAACATGACTTAAATAATTATCAATTTTTTAAAAGTCGTTTTCCTGAAGAGTGTTTCTGTGCTATTTCCGTATTTTTAGCCCAAGATAAACCAAATAGCTATCTAGTAGGTTACCTGATGTTTTTGTTGTCCAAATTTAAGATTAATAGAAATTGCTGCGAAATCTGATCGAAACATGTATATTATTGCTGGATACATATTTATTCTTCACTAAAATAATGAAATTTTGGAAACTTTTATGAGGAATTTTCATGTTTATTCTGTAAGGCTTGAAAAGGCACAGGAAGAAAACAGAAATGTTGCTGTAGAAAAGCAAAATCTGGAGCGCAAAATGATGGATGAAATCAATTACGCAAAGGAAGAAGCTTGTCGGCTGAGAGAGCTGAGGGAGGGAGCTGAATGTGAACTGAGTAGACGTCAGTATGCAGAGCAGGAATTGGAACAGGTATTTACGTTTTAAAGAAGTGTTTGTGAGGAAATTTGTATTGTTACTCTGAGGATTTTTTGTTTGTTTGTTCAGTCTCCTGCATTTTGTTCCATCATATATTCTTCCTTGGTCAGTAGTAGTGTCACCTGTCCATATTGTTAGCATTGGGCAGAGTTCACACAGCAAAAAACAGAGAACCAACTAAAAGATAAAGTTAGCATTGTGTTCACTCGTGAAGTCCTAGCCCATGCCACGTTGTCTTGAGTAAACCTAAGGTGTTTCTTTAACATCTGCAGTATGTGTCAGTTTCTGACTATCACTGTCAGTTTCTAATACTAGTTAAGTATTAGTATATGTGATGTTAAACTTCTCTGCTCATGTTAATAATCTCTATTAAACATCCATTTGAATCCTGTCAAATGGTTTTAGAACATTCTGTGGTACAGATTTTGAAGTTGTCCAAAAGGTGTCCTTTCCAGTATCTGCTTCTACTGTGCATTTACCCAGGATGGAATTCAGGCATTGCACTATCCTTCAGAGAAGGTGGGGAGGTCGCAGGAGAATATCTTCATAGGTAGATGTATTAGTTTTCTAATTCTGCCATAAAAAATTACCACAAACTTAGTGGCTTAAAACAACACATCGTTATTATCTTAGGGTTCTTGCTGTCAAAGTCTAAAATAGGTCTACAAGGCTGCATTCCTTCTGGAGGCTCTGAGGAGGATCTGTTTCCTTTCCTTGTCCAACTTCTAGAGGCTGCCTGCATTTCTTGGCTCATGGCCCCTTCCTTCATCTTCAAAGCCTGTCGCTCCAACCTCTGCTTCCATAATCTCATCTCCTTCTTCTGACTTTGACCCTTTCTTTACTGATAAAGAATCTGAGGAACAAAATGAAGACAAGAAAGTGTGTTCAAGTTTAGAGAGGGACTCGTAAGACAGGGCCAAGAACTTAGGTATTCTGCCTCCCACTTTGCTTTATGCACTGTTGCCTTCTCAGTCAGGTGCTAAATATGAAAGAAAAATTAAGTAATGGATGAGTTTCGGTTTAAACTTAGACTCATCAGAAAATGTTCAGTGTATGGTACTAGTTCCTTCAGGATTGTCATTTTTGGTAAGAGTTGTCTGACTGAATGCAGCTATCTCTTTTGTTAACTGTTAACTTTTCTTTCTTTCATACCCTAGACATTGTCTTTTGAGTCTTTTCCCTGTAAGGAGTTTGTTCTCTAAAATGACTCCTAGACTTATTGTTCAGTCTGGTCCTGTTTACCTGACAGAACCTTCTTTATACAGAATGTAGTAAAGAAGCAAGGAGTTCACAAAAAAGGCCTAGCCAAAATTACCCTGTATTTGAGAATTAATTTTTTGTTTTTTACTTCTGTGACAACTCCATACCTGTTGTCAATGAGAATTCAAGTCTTGGTTTGTTCTCAGTGCTAAACTAAAAAGTTTGATGACTGTTTTTCTGATGTTTGCAGATAAGAAAGAACAAATTAATTAATTTCCCAGTTAAAATCTGGGAAATCTTCTATAGAGACATAAACTGACAGCATGTTATAATGGAGACTGCCTCTCAGTGAGAGGAAAAGACACCATGTAAAGAAGGACCTCTTAATCACAAGTATTCTAGTCTGGAGTTTGGAGCCTAGAGGCCTTGCACTCCATGGTAGACCCTAAGATTACCAGGATATTACAACCCAGCACAAATTTAATAATCCTAATGAGATCCTCAGTCAGTAAGTTTAAAGAAGAGAATTGGGTATTTCAAAAGAACTCTGTCCAGTATGATTATAGTAATAAGAAACACAATTTTATGAGTGCTTACTGTGTGCCAAAACTTTATGTTGTGTACATCATTGCAAACGGTTTGCTCATAAATTTTAATCCTCACTGTACATAGATACATTCTCATTTACAGATGAGATGTGTATGCAGAGAGGTTTAATAACTTGCCATAGGTAACACAGCAAAGGGAAGATTACATGTGTCTTATTCCAAAGTCCATGTTTTCCCGTACTGCTATTAAAAGCTTTGTTTATAGAAGCAAGTTTAACTGGGAAATTAATTTACATATTATGTCACATAATCCACAGTTCCACATAGTTTAAAGCTTTATTGTATTTTATGTGATGGGTAATCAACTCCTCAAAAGGCAGAAAAACTGGTACATATTTTGTTAATTTCCGTTAAACAAAAGCTTTTGGATGAATAATAGTACCACTTTATATTTTGTGTGGTTTAAATACATAAATTATTTTGTTCTTAAAGTCTCAAGAAATTTAAAATCAGGACAAGTCATAGTACCCCTGTTATACATGAAACAATAAGCCTCAGAAAGGAAAGGACTTGTTGAAGCTCATAGAGGTATAAATCATAAAGTCAGGTCCAGAAGCCAAGTTTTCAGATACTTAGGTTGTTTTTGTGTGTGCATGTGTGTGATACTATGTTTTTAGTTATTACTGTTTTAGTCCTAAGACACAAAAATTATATAATTATTTTATTTTGAAACAACTTAACTCATCATTTGTAAAAACTATTATTCAATTTTCATTGCATCTATTTCCCTCTTTATTGAGCTCTTTGGGGGAAATACATTTATGGACACAATATTAAGGAAAATCTTAATGGGAAAAACATGAGTGAATTTGTTCAGATTATCTGTATACTTACTTGAGAATGAAAATTTACAGAAATTTTAGCTTTAGAAGACGACGGGCGTGTGACCTTCACTTTGTAGTGTTACATAGAACTCCGTGTCACAGGACCTGAGCTCAGCTTCTTTCTTGAGAGATTAGCAGGGACGCCGCAGGGCTCTGCCAGCTGTCTTATTAAGCACAGTATTGTCCCAAGCATATTGCATAGCTAATCGCGTCAGGCAAGTATTGCTTATGATTTGTCTTAAGTAAATGTTGTTTTACTTTCCCTGTTAATGTCTATATTTTGAATTATTTACTTCCTGTCTGAAGGTTTTAGAGTTTTAGAAAGTTTTAGAAAACTTGAAAAAATTTTTAAAAATATTTTTCTACATTTTTTTTTCTTGTAGTATCTGACAGCTGTTCTCTTTATCAGAAATTTGTGTCTTGTATTCTAGTTTACTCTGGCATGTAAGGTTTATTTAAATAAATTAGATTTCATCAGATCAGACATTCCTTTGCACGTTAGTTTAGGAATGAAGTTTCAGTTTACTTAACTTTGGAAAAATTAATTTGCAGTTTTGGTGCTCCCGAAGCATGATGCTCCATAGTTCACTCATCACTTTGTCTGAAGGTCTTGAATATGTGTACATAATTTCATAAACTCCATCCTGTATTTTTACACATCCTTAGCTTGAGCTCTTGCTAGTTTTTAAGTGAATCATTCCTAGAATAGGTTATCTCTTCCTCTGTGTCATTTTCTTAGACTGTCCCTAAGAGGTTTTTTGTTACACTTAATGCCACCCCACAAACTCACATACTAAGCATTTTAGTTTTCTGTTTGTTGTCTGGCTCCCCTAAAAGTTGACTAGAAGAAAAACTTACACATTCTGACACTGAAGCTATTCATAGTTTCCCTTGGAAAAATCAAGATGAATCTCACTCATTGTCTGTTTTCTTGAAATTTACATTTGGTCTGCAGGTGTTATCTACTTTCTGATATGTGAGAAGCAGGAAAAAATTAAATAGAGGTGATATGAAACAGACTACAAGAGGCAAATGTGCTCATAACAATGAGAAATAACTGGCATAAAGAAGATGTCTGAAAACCTTTTTTTAAATGGTGTAATTACTTAAAAAATGAGTGTATAGTTATAGTTTATAGTTCCCAGCAGAGTCTATATAGTGTATAGTTCCCAGCAGAGTCTTCTGGGAATATTAGAAGGGGTAATAGGACAAGTATTCACCCTGTTTTTGATATTTCTTCATATTCTGTCCATAAACAAACCAAAAAAAAAAAAAAAATTATGAGGAAAATGTAATCCATTTCAGTTGGTACATGCCCTGGGTTTTTGTCTCTCAGTTGAGTCTGGCTATTATAAAATGTGAAAATGCAGTATTGCAACCTAAGAGAGATGTAAGCTCCCTCTCACCCTGTCTTTTTACAACCTTGCTTAGTGAGTTTAAGATGTACTTAAACCTTGAACTTTTGTTTTAATGTTAGAAATATCATTTTACACTGTGATTTTACAAAGAGTATAATTCAAACTGCTTTTTTCTTTTAATTCTGGTACTTAGAAAATCTTAATTTCTTTTTTTTAAAAAAACTTAAATAGTTTTTTAAAAGAGAAATTTCTCTTTCTCTCTCTAACCTCTGCCACTTTCCTTTGCATCTCTTTCTATCTCCCTCTCCTCCGCTCCTCCTCCTCCTTTTCTCTCTCTTTTTTTTTTCCCTCCCTCCCTCTCAGGTTCGAATGGCTCTAAAAAAGGCGGAGAAAGAATTTGAACTCAGAAGCAGCTGGTCTGTTCCAGATGCACTTCAAAAATGGCTTCAGCTAACACATGAAGTGGAAGTCCAGTACTACAATATAAAAAGACAGAATGCTGAAATGCAGCTAGCTATAGCTAAGGATGAGGTACTCGACTATATTGACTAAACTTACTAACATTTCTAAAGAGATTAACCAGTTGGTGTATAAAGGCCTGAATAAAATTTGTAGTATCACAGATTCTTTCATGAATTGGAGCTTAGTGGGTAGAGTGACTCTTGTAATCATAGGCTGTAAAGTTACTATTTTAAGAGAACGGTATACCTTTCAGAATGACCTTAGTATCATTTAAAAATCATCCCTACAATCATGATCATAAATGTTTTATACAGAGCTTTTCTCCTCTAGGTTGCTGCTTCATATCTGATTCAGGTTAGTAGTTACTAGAAATTAATGTCTGACTATTAATAATTGTGTGAAATTATTGAGTCTTTTTCTGATTTCTAGTGAAAAAGAACAATAAAAAACTCAGTGCATTCACTAACACCTCCATTGCAGTAGGATATAGTTTATGTTCTTCTAGTTTTAAGTAGAAGATTCAAGTCTTTCTGATCCATGGAAATAAAGAGAAAAAATTCTCCAGAACAAAGTTTGGCTTAGGAAAGCATGCTTTCACCCTCATCTGTTTTCCTTTTTTAGAAAATAGGGCTATGTCTTGGCTAATAATTCTCCATTGATTTTATAATTATTAATGTAGTCAAGACAAAATGACCTTATTAGTGTGTGTTTTTTTCCCCAAACTGAGCCTTATTTTTCTCTCCTTGGGCTTTTAGGCAGAGAAAATTAAAAAGAAGAGGAGCACAGTCTTTGGAACTCTACATGTTGCACATAGCTCCTCCTTAGATGAGGTAGACCACAAGATTCTGGAAGCAAAGTAAGAATCTTATTGCAATTGTCTATTTTTATTGTGTAGAAATAAAATTTATAGACAATTTGTTTTAATTTGTAATTATAGACAATTTTAAATTTAAATTTGTTATTTATAGACAATTTATGTTTTCATTTGTCATTTCATCATGTTCTATTATATCCTTTATGCTCATTCTAAGAGGGAATAATTTCTTATGGAAATTGGTTTACTGCCTTGGTCTGCTCATATTGCCTGTTTTCAGTGCTGCATTAAAGACTTTTTGATGCAAGAAGTAATTCCTATATTGACTTTTCCAGGAAAGCTCTTTCTGAGTTGACAACTTGTTTACGAGAACGACTTTTTCGCTGGCAACAGATAGAGAAGATCTGTGGCTTTCAGATAGCCCATAACTCGGGACTCCCCAGCCTCACCTCTTCCCTTTATTGTGATCACAGCTGGGTGGTGATGCCCAGAGTCTCCATTCCACCCTATCCCATAGCTGGAGGAGTAGATGATTTAGATGAAGATACACCCCCAATAGTGTCACAGTTTCCCGGTAAGTGGTTAGTTCAAGAAAGAGTTGATACAATTTAAAAATTAACGTTATACCATACCTTTTATGAATCATTTGCTTTGAAATCTGTAATAAAAATTTAGTTACTTCTTCATTTGTTTTTCTTTTTGTTCATTGTGTTTACTGTTTGAGAATACTATGTAAGGTATGTGTGGTATACATATGTATGTACGCATATATATAATAGCACATCATACATGCTAAGTCATTGTATGAATGAAATGCTGAACTTTGAGGCAAAACATCCTTTCATATGATAGCATTATCTATAGTAGAAACTAAAAATTAGTGGAAGACCTTAGAAACCTAAGTCCAGTCCTAGCTCAGCCACTCACTAACCAACTCTGTGACTTTGAGCCAATCAATTTATTTTAAATTGAGTTGCTGTCCCAATAGGCATGTTTCGTAGTATTTTGTTTTGCTTTTCCAATTCTGTCTTTTTATTTGAAAATATTATCCTGCTGTATTTAACTCATAAAGCACTAAATCCATTCAACTTTAAACAAAGTTAAATGTGTTTATGTTTATAAAATATATTTTTTTGTTCCTAGAAAGTGGTGCTTCTCCCAGAGGTGGTTTTAACATGTACAGTTTTCATCATAATTGCTTTGTTATGATCTAGTCTTTGAAGATGTTTACAATGTTAAGAGTACATTTTGGTAGAAAGGTTAAGTTTTAATATTTTATAATTTATTAATATTTGGAATTTTTGCAAACTTACAGAGATTAAATTTAAAATATATATTTCTTACAGTAGAAATTATTTGAAGAACTCTTTATCCTTATTATTGCTTGTCTGATACATTTTCCCAATCTTTGTAACCCTTTTGAAGCAGTATCTATGGAACAAGATTCCAAAGAATGGAGTGCAAAATTTAATCATTTATCAGTTGAAAACTTACACAGAAATTTGAGACAAATCATGATATATGATGATTTTCCAGTTTAAATTTTTCTGTCCAGTTGTTAGAGCTTTCCTAAAAGTTAAGATTTAGAAAGTGTTCTAATTTTAAAGCAGTTTTATGAAATAAAGCCCTAAATTTGAAAATAATTCGTCAGTGACCTATTTGCTTGTGTTCATATCTGTGATTTTAATTATCTAGTTTAATGGTAGACAGGTAGTACAAGCAGATTGGGGAGACACTAACCTCTTACAAGAGGAACAGGGGAGAGGGCAGATTGTATGCAACATTTACTGCATTTACATACTGCAAGTGTGTGACCTCAGTCATTTCACCTGCCACATGCTGCAGAATAGTGATGATTGCAAAGTTTTATCTAGATGTGGGCCAGCTCTTCTGTCAACTTGTGTTTGTCAGAATTATGTGCCCTTAGGCTGCCTTTAAGCTTGCCATATGCAATACTGATTCGTAAGTATATGGTTTTGTTTGAAAATGATAGCTTTTTAGTTACAGTTTCTCCTTAGAAACATTATTCAATATCAGAAGTATGTATATATGTATTCCCTAAAATTAACCAGTTTTTTTCTTTCCTTTTCTTTTAAAGTACTTTTTGCACAAGATATCTACATGTGCATTTAAAACAAAACTTACAATTAAATGTGAATAATTTCTTTATGATTGTGATATACAGAGAAATCTGAACTTTTAAAACTAAGAAAGTACAAGAACTGATTTTAAATTAGTATGATGTTTTAGAAATGCTGAAATTTATTGTCTGTGAAAAGTAAGTTATACCAGAGATTACACTTTGAGAGCTCTGTCTCCACCCAGTGGCACAAAAGTAATACTCTGTTTAGTGACAGAAGCATAATTTCTAGACCTGATAGATAAACTCTTGGCAGCAGTACTAGGGTCTAGGGTAGAAATGAAGGATCTTCATTATATATCCTTTAAAGCAGTTTTAAATCTGCACCATGGATGTGTGGTAAATTGTCTCAGTGTGAAGTAATGACAAGGAAACCTGCCTATAGAATGTTAAGTGCCAAATAAAAGATTATAAAACCATATACAGAATAATATTGTAGTATTGTATATGTTTAAGTATATAGAAATAAAAAAAGAAAATATTATCAAAGGTTAGCTCTGTGTGGATAGGAGAACAGGTAATAGTTGTTTTCCTATGACCTTTATAATGTCTACTAAATATTTATAGTGGGATTGTAGTAGCAATTTATTTAAAATTTCTTACCATAAAGCTCTTCAGATATGCTTTAAAATGCTGAAAATAAGTTACTTATTACTATGAAGATAACATTTTGCTTTATTCATCTTTCTTTTTCTCTGAAAAAAGAAAATACGTCATCTCCCCATCCTACTAAAGTTGTTGTGTGTCTTCTAAAGCCTTTTGTACTTTTATTACATGCAACTATAGCTGTAAGCAGTAGATACAATTGGTTGTTTAAAAATGTACATAAATATTATCAAGCTATAGATATCATTTCACAAATTTTTGCTCACCAATATGTTTCAGAGAATTTCCATGTTTGTATACAGATTAATTAAATTCACTAAAATGGTTTAATATGAGTTAACCACAGAGACATTACTTTGCCAACAAAGGTCCGTCTAGTCAAGGCTACAGTTTTTCAAATAGTCATGTATGGATGTGACAGTTGGACTGTGAAGAAACCTGAGCGCCGAAGAATTGATGCTTTTGAACTGTGGTGTTGGAGAAGACTCTAGAGAGTCCCTTGGACTGCAAGGAGATCCAACCAGTCCATTCTGAAGGAGATCCACCCTGGGATTTCTTTGGAAGGAATGATGCTAAAGCTGAAACTCCAGGACTTTGGCCACCTTATGCGAAGAGTTGACTCATTGGAAAAGACTCTGATGCTGGGATGGATTGGGGGCAGGAGGAGAAGGGGACGACAGAAGATGAGATGGCTGGATGGCATCACTGACTCGATAGATGTGAGTTGGAGTGAACTCTGGGAGTTGGTGATGGATAGGGAGGCCTGGCGTGCTGCAGTTTATGGGTCGCAAAGAGTCGGACACAACTGAGCAACTGAATTGAAGTAAAGTGAACCACAGTATATTTATTTATGTATTGTAATAATAAACTAAGATCGTGGCATCCAGTCCCATCACTTCATGGCAAATAGAAGGGGGAAAAGTGGAAGCAGTGACAGATTTTATTTTCTTAGGCTCCAAAATCACTGTGGATGGTGACTACAGTCACAGAATTAAAAGATGCTTTTTCCTTGGAAGGAGAGCTATGACAAACCTAGACAGCATGTTAAAAAGCAGAGACATCACTTTGCCAACAAGATCCGTGTAGTCAAAGCTATGGTTTTTCCAGTAGTCATGTACGGATGTGAGAGTTGGACCGTAAAGAAGGCTGAGCGCTGAAGAATCGATGCATTCAAATTATGGTGCTGAAGAAAATTCTTGAGTCCCTTGGACTCCAAGGAGATCAAACCAGTCAATCCTAAAGGAAATTAACCCTGAATATGGACTGGAAGAGCTGATGCTGAAACTGAAGCCCCAGTACTCTGGCCAGCTGATGTGAAAAGCTGACCCATTGGAAAAGACCCTGATGCTGGGAAAAATTGAAGGCCAAAAAAGAAGAGGGCGGCAGAGGATGAGATGGTTAGATAGCATTGCCAACTCAATGGATATGAGTTTGAGCAAACTCCAGGAAACAGTGAAGGACAGGGAAGCCTGGCATGCTGCAGTCCATGGGTTTGAAAAGAGTTGGACACACCTTAATGACTGAACACACACACAGTAGTAAACTACAGTTTATCCATTTTTCTGCCAAGATAGGTTCTTTCTGCTCTTATGCTCTTGCAAAAAAACACTGCAGTGAGTATCCTTATCTCTGTCTCCTTTTTCCTGACTTGGAGAGTTTCTCTGGGTAGACACATAGAAATCTCTTAAGTTGTTGGGAAGGTATTTCTTAAGAGTTGTTGCCAAGTTGTTTTCAAAATGGTTTATGAATTTTCAGTCCTCCCATTTTGCTAATATGTGATTTTATGGCTATAGATTTCCCTCTGAGAACCACTTTAACTGAACCTACAAGTTTTGATATGTGTAGTTTGATTGTCATCTAGTTTTAAAAAATGTTTCCAAGTTTTAACATGTCTCTTCCTTGAGATATTAATTACCTGGGAGTATATGTTTTACTTTCCAAATGTACTGTGTTTGTTTTGATGTTTATTTGGTCCTTAATTTTTTAAAAATATCTTTACTTATCAATTTCTAATTGTATTCTGTTTAGAGATTTGCACCTGCATAACATTTATTTTTTGGTATCTCCTGAGACTTGGTTCATAACCTAGCATTTATTTGATTGAATATTTAAAATTTTGCGCACATATCTGAAAACTATTTTCCTAGCTAGTGGAGGTAATAGAATTCCAGTTGAGCTATTTCAAATCCTGAAAGATGATGCTGTGAAAGTGCTGCACTCAATATGCCAGCAAATTTGGAAAACTCAGCAGTGGCACAGGACTGGAAAAGGTCAGTTTTCATTCCAATGCCAAAGAAAGGCAATGCCAAAGAATGCTCAAACTACCGCACAATTGCACTCATCTCACACGCTAGGAAGGTCATGCTCAAAATTCTTCTAAGCCAGGCTTCAGCAGTACGTGAACCATGAACTTCCAGATGTTCAAGCTGGTTTTAGAAAAGGCAGAGGAACCAGAGATCAAATTGCCAACATCCGCTGGATCATGGAAAAGGCAAGAGAGTTCCAGAAAAACATCTATTTCTGCTTAATTGACTATGCCAAAGCCTTTGATGTGTGAATCACAATAAACTGTGGAAAATTCTCAAAGAGATGGGAATACCAGACCACCTGACCTGCCTCTTGAGAAACCTGTATGCAGGTCAGGAAGCAACAGTTAGAACTGGACATGGACCAATAGACTGGTTCCAAATAGGAAAAGGAGTATGTCAAGGCTGTATATTGTCACCCTGCTTATTTAACTTATATGCAGAGTACATTATGAGAAACATTGGGCTGGAAGAAGCACAAGCTGGAATCAAGATTGCTGGGAGAAATATCACTAACCTCAGATATGCAGATGACACCACCCTTATGGCAGAAAGTGAAGAGGAACTAAAAAGCCTCTTGAGGAAAGTGAAAGAGGAGAGTGAAAAGGTTGGCTTAAAACTCAACATTCAGAAAACTAAGATCATGGCATCTGGTCCCATCACTTCATGGGAAATAGATGAGGAAACTGTGGAAACAGTGTCAGACTTTATCTTTTTGTGCTCCAGAATCACTACAGATGGTGACTGCAGCCATGAAATTAAATGACACTTACTCCTTGGAAGGAAAGTTATGACCAACCTAGATAGCATATTGAAAAGAAAGATGTTACTTTGCCAACAAACGTCTGTCTAGTCAAGGCTATGGTTTTTCCTGTGGTCATGTATGGATGTAACAGTTGGACTGTGAAGAAAGCTGAGTGCCGAAGAATTGATGCTTTTGAACTGTGGTGTTGGAGAAGACTCTTGAGTCCCTTGGACTGCAAGGAGATCCAACCAGTCCATTCTAAAGGAGATCAGTCCTGGGTGTTCTTTGGAAGGAATGATGCTAAAGGTCAAACTCCAGTACTTTGGCCACCTCATGCAAAGGGTTGACTCATTGGAAAAGACTCTGATGCTGGGATGGATTGGGGGCAGGAGGAGAAGGGGACGACAGAGGATGAATGGGCTGGATGGCATCACTGACTCGATGGATGTGAGTTTAAGTGAACTCCGCAAGTTGGTGATGGACAGGGAGGCCTGGCGTGCTGCAATTCATGGGGTCAGAAAGATTTGGACATGAACTGAACTGACCTGAGACTTGGTTCATAACCTAGCATTTATTTGATTGAATATTTAAAGTTTTGCACATATACCTGAAAACTATTTTCCTAGTTGTTAGTTATAGGGCACTGCATTGTTAGTTAAATCATGTATTAGTTATGAAAAATCTATATACCTACATTTTTGTCTACTTTTCTGTCAGTTACAGAAAGATGTGTTAAGAACTCTCATATTTATCAGTTTATTCTGCTCATTTCTGTTTTATATAGTTTGAACCAAGTTTATGTGGTGAATACATGTTGATTCTATCTTTTTAAAAGATTATTCTTTTATGATTATGCAGAGACTGCTTTACAGCTAGCTAATGGTACTTTTTACTTTTCACTTTCATGCATTGGAGAAGGAAATGGCAACCCACTCCAGTGTTCTTGTCTGGAGAATCCCAGGGATGGGGGAGCCTGGTGGGCTGCCGTCTATAGGGTCACACAGAGTCGGACACGACTGAAGTGACTTAGCAGCAGCAGTAGCAACAGTACTTTTTGCCTTCAAGTTTGTTTTATTTGATATTTAAATAGCTAAAAGAGCTTTCTTTACATTAATATTTGCCAACATAATCTTTTCTCTTTCTTTATTTAAAGTTTTTTCCATCATCAGACTGTAGAATATGTCTGTATAAGAAATAGCAGTAACTGCTACTCCATTGCATTCTCTTTGAGGATCTCTGTTGCCAGCTATGGTCAACTTAATCCAATTACATTTAATCTTCTTGTTGATCCACTTGGATTTATCTCTGGCATATTATTTTGTCTATTTTCTACACCTCTTCTCAGCTTCTCTATCATTCTCCTAAGGTTCTTCAGATGCTGTAATTTTAGACACTCCCCTCCCCATCTTATATATTAATGTTGTCTAGTATTTTATTTTGAATACCCTGCAAAAATCACTTTTTATTGTTTTATTCCATCATTGTTGAGAAATATTTATATGTTTCTCTCTTCATTGTATTTTCTTCATTCTTTACTGTTTTCTTCTTCCTTAAAAATATATTTTTTGATAAAAGTTCTTTCAGAGAGTGACTGGGAGTGGTAAATTTTTTCTTTCTTTGAAAATGTTTTTTTT
>SJYT01040136.1:462871-513144 GCA_006410635.1 Cephalophus harveyi
ACATGTTGGGTTTTATTTTATATTCCATATCTCTTAACCTTTCTTTTTATCTAATTGTGCTACATTCAGAGAAATTTCCTTAGATTTGTCTTCTAGATTACTTATTCTTTCTGCAGCTCTAATTTTGTTTAACCTGTTGCTTGAATTTTTAATTTCAGTGACTGTTTTCATTTCTGTTCTCCTTGATTCTTCATAAAATCTACCTGTTTTTTTTAATGCTTTTCCTTTTCTCATATTTTCAGTTTTTATTTTATAATTTAATGATCTTAAACATCTTATTTTTTAGTTTTATTTGATAATTGAATTACTTGGTGTTCTTGATGAATTATTGCACCTGTTTCTTGAGCTTGCATAGCAGATGGCTTCTCCTGTTTTAAAGTGTTTTACTGAACTGTCTTAAAGGGATTTGCTTTTTTTTTCTTCCTCCTGGGAAACATTTGCGAGGAGTAGGAGTAAGAACTATCTTCAGGGGATTTGCTTTTTTTCCTTCCTCCTGGGAAACACTTTGTGAAGAGCTCCTCAATATGATTTCTTTTGCTCTGGCAGTAGTTTCAATTTCAAGGGCTTCACCTACTCAGAACCATCCTTTTTTTTTTTTTTGTTAACTTCTTGAATTTGAGTTTCATAGACTTTTGCAGTAGTAAAAACTTGATCTCCAAGGTAGTTATGAGTTAGCTTGTACTGAGTTTGAGTATTGAACACCCAGAGTACTGATGTTTCCACAAGAACCTTTTTAGATTCCTATATCGGCAGAACATGCATTGAAGGAAGTTCCTTTGTTGATTGGTCAGACTTTTTTTCCAATACACCTTCCCACTGAGGGTGGCTTCCTTGGTGGCTCAGAGGTTAAAGCATCTGCCTCCAATGCAGAGACCTGGGTTCGATCCCTGGGTCGGGAAGATCCCCTGGAGAAGGAAATGGCAATCCACTCCAGTATTCTTGCCTGGAAATCCCATGGACCGAGAAGCCTAGTAGGTTGCAGTCCACGGGGTCGCAAAGAGTCGGACACGACTGAGCGACTTCACCTCGCCTCACCTCACTGAGGAGGGTGGTGGCCCTTCCAGGGCCAGGCTTTTATCCAGAACACTCACTCTTGATTCCTTTTCCTCCCCTTATGTGGGCTCTAGCTGTCATTTATAGCCCCAAATTAAAACCCAAACCCTTAAATTACTGAGACTGAGCGCCTCCCACAGCAGTTCCCACATCACTCACAAGCCTATTAGCTCTGGCTTTAGTCTTTCTGTTTGGCATCTGAGAATTTTCTCTTCTTCCTTTCAAACTCAGCTATGCACTTAAAACTATTGTTTTATTTTATTCCACATATTGAAGTATTTGAGGATATTTAAAATATGTGGTTAGGGGCTGAGGGGTTGGGGATGGTGGTCAGGTTATCTTTGACTGCCATATTGCTAGAACCAGAAGTCCATATATTACTTATTATTTTTGGTTGTTGGTGGTAGGGAGACCCCCTTATTCAAAACAGAATTTTACCTTCTTTGTCATAAGGAAATACAGTTTGCAAAATAGCATCATATTAAACCGCTTTGCTTCTGTATGTAATTACTGATACTAGAATGAAAAATTAGAAATAAATTTCTGTATAGTAAACTTCAGTGTTTCACTTAACTACTCTGATAAATCACAGGATGGGATGGCTGTAGACTTTCATTGAGAATTAATAATTGCCTGGAGATATTAAACATACTCACCTATGTATAGAAGAGTTTGTTATCCAAGGTCAAAGTGAACTGCTTTTTAATCCTACTTGAGTTTTATGGTGTTAAAACTGAGTGCAGCCTTCTGTAGACCTCATTAAGCCACAAGGAAGAAGGACCCTCAACTCTAAGTGTATATATCTCTAATGGAAGGATTTGTACATTTCTTTAAGTGAAAGAGATGGCAGCATATGTGAGAAGAAAAATTTTCAAAAGAATTGTATAGTTGTAAACAATTCCATATGTGACCCATGTACTTATCTTTGTTATATTCTTTGTTGGATTACTTAGAATTTTCCTCATGTAATATATTTAAGTTTTTTTCTTAAACCTTCTTTGAGACACATCTTTCCATATTTGTGAGTAATACTCAAGTTTTGCAAGCAGGGAACCCTAATTCTTCCCAGTCTTTCTCATCACTCCTAGTCATGGCTGAAGGTGGTAAAATATATGGTAAAATATATACATTTTACTATATATACCAAATAAGCAGTGGCTGATGAGAATGGCTGCAACATATGCTAAGAGTTGTAGAACTTAATTATCTGTGTTAGCCTGGATACATTCTTTTAGTATTTGTAGGATGTTATTTCTTCTTTGGCAAAGTAATATTGAACTTCGGAAGATTCTGATATTGGAAATCTTCTAGTTCTGTAATATATGAATAATAAGTAAAATTCTAACGGCCTACTAAATTATAAGTATTTTCATATTGTATGATTTGTGCTTCAAAAAAGCCTTATCTGGAGGTAGTCCATTATGGAGGTAGTCAAATATTTATTATGAAAACATTCCCTTCAATTTCACCTTCTTTTTTTAACTCCCATCAGGATATTTCATTGGCTGTTTCTGTTTGAGTTGTTCATTGATTCACCCACTGAATTCGTTCAGCTTACTGATTCACTCAGTAAATACTTATTGTACATCTGCTTTTTTGCCTGGCTCTGTGCGAGTTGTTGTGATGCAGTGTTGAACATTTTACACAGTTAATTCCTTCATGAAACATGCAATCTAATGGAAGGCCAACAAGAGCAATGCAATGAGATAAGTTTTATGATGCGAAAATACACTGTGGTATTGCCATGTGAGAACAAGGAGGGAAATGCTGACCTTAAATTTGGAAGGGCTAGGAAAGTTCCTGGAGGAGCTGCTTTTTAAGCAAAAACCTGAAATAAGAGGTCAAAGGCGAGATGAGATGAGGAATGGAAATGTGAAGTGAGTATCTTTTCCTAGTTCCTATAATAGAGAAGAGGGACACCAGTTCCAAATTAGAGGCTAGATAAATAGGGCATTCTAAGCCATGTTAAGGTGTTTGGCTTTATCCTAATCCTAGAATTAATGGGAATCAAGTGTTCTAGGCAATAAAATGTCATATTCCTTTTCCGTCATAAAGAGATTGTACAGGCTGCTGCATGGAGAGTAAGTTGGAGGAGAAAGATCAGTTATTAGTCTGGTACAGTAGTTCAGCATAATGCAGTGGTGGTGGAGGGGGAGTGGACAGTTGTGAAAGATATTGAGGAGGTAGAATTGGAAACATGATTAACTAGATGTAGATTATGATGAAGGAAGAAGAGTATCAAGAATATCTGGTGTGTCCAATTCATACAATTAGGTGAGGTGTGATGGCTTTTTTTTTTTTTTTTTAACCAAGGTAAAAAACAGAGAAGGAGGAGTGTGTTGGGAGGAAAATGTTGAATTCAGTGTGGACATCTGTGGAACACTTAAAATGTCTAGTAGGCAGGTGAATGTGAAGTTCCGAAGTTTAGGAAACATGAAAGCTGGAGTCACAGATTTGGACTTCTGTTGACTGCAAAGGATAGTTGAAGTAATGGGAGTGGATGAAATTTGTTGAGAGGAAAAAGCGGAACAAGAATGGAACAAGGCCTAGAATAGAAGTCTGAAGCGGTGAATAAAGGAAGAGGTGAGAAGATGGTTAGAGAAGTCGAGGAAGGGACAAACTAGTACCGTCACGTGCTGATTCAGTGGTAAGAAAGGATGGAGATACTCACTGAACTTAGTAGTGAGGACGCTTATCATAACTTTGTTAACAGTAGTTGTAGTGAAATAATATGGAAGCACTTTACCATTTCTTTCCTGAGTGAGTGAAGATAAAGTAGAGGAGAAAGCAACTCTGATCATTCCCATGAAAAGGAATAGCGGTGTCCACTGAAAACAGTCTGAGTGTAGAGGAGGCATTGTTGTCGCTGTTGTGGTTTATCTGTTTCTCGGGTTTGTTTTTTCAACTTTTATTTTTAAGTGCTGATGGGAAATGGAAGAGGAGAAGATGAAAATAAAGGCAGCAGAAGGGACAATCAGTCGAATAGGGTCATGGAGCTGAGGGTCGAGAATGGGACAGGAAGTGGAAGGAACAGGACGTGTGAGCTTGAAAGGTAGAAATGTGATCAGAGTCTAGATTACCTGGTATCTTAAAGTTACTATTTCAAAAATGGGAGTTTTGAATAACAGTAAGACCAAGGCATGAGAGTGGGTGGGGGAGTAGGATAGAGGTGAATGTCTGGTGAGAAGAGATGGGAAGCATGATTGGTTAAGGTGATAGTCTTACAGATGAGATAGCGCAAGTTGATGAGAGGTTGGATGAACTGGGAAGAGAATGACTGAACAGCAAGTGCCTAGTGAGGTGGAAGTGAGAAATTCATGTGTGAGCTTAATAGTGTGCACAGTGAAGAAGCACGTTTTTATAAAAGGAGTGAGAGTTTACAGACAGTATTGGGGGATGAGAAGGCCATCAATGTAATGTTCTGATGCCACGGATGGGAGTTGTGTAAGAATGAATAGCTTCAGCTTGAACAGGGTGTTCTTAGGAGAGCTCTATTTCCATTAAGGCCATTCGATGAAGGTTTAAGCATGTAGGGGAAGTTTGTCTACAGTCAGCATAGGTCTAGACTGAGACTAGGAGCAGGTAGAAGGAAATCTAAGACTTCTGGTTAGTTCCACAATAGTCAGTGTTTAAGAAACATATTTTTATCTAACCTTTGCCTAAAAAGTAGTGAGACGATATATACAATATTTAATGATTCTTGATTTAAAATGTCTCAATGTTCAAACAAGTTGTGCTGTTTTTATGCTATGTTGATTTTTAAACGTAAGGATTTATTATCATAGGTAAATACTACTAAGCTTTTAGTTTAGTAATGTCAGTTATTAAATCTCAAGTGTTCATGTTCACGTCTGTTAATTTTTTAGACCTGTTTTCGTTTTTGTTACCTCTTTTCACTTCTCAGCTTTGCTGATGATCGTAGGTGGTGGAGGATGGTAGTAAGTGTAGTTACTTACTGCAGTGATGGTAGCTTCCCTGGTGACAGTGCCACCAGTTCTCCAGTGTGTCTGAGTAGCGCGCCTGAAGGGAGCACTGGGTTTTATGAGCATTGTCATTTGTTTCTGCTTGGTTTTCAGGGACCATGGCTAAACCTGCTGCATCACTGGCCAGAAGCAGCAGCTTGTGTCGCTCCCGCCGCAGCATCATGCCGTCCTCCCCCCAGTCTCAGCGAGCTCAGCTTCCTGCACACACTCCTTATCCGTCACACCCGCGGCTCCCCCACCATCCGCCACACACGCAGCACTCGTTGCCTTCCCCTGATCCAGATATCCTCTCAGTGTCAAGTTGCCCTGCTCTTTATCGAAATGAAGAGGAGGAGGAGGCCATCTACTTCTCCGCAGAAAAGCAATGGTACTGGCAATGAATGAAGTACAGTCTGTGTCTGGCTGGGTGGGGGGAGGACGGAGGTGGGTGGGTATGAGTGGTGTGTGGTATAGATTTTCTGTTGCTGCATAACACAGGCTTCATGCCTTTTAACAGCACCCCATTTATTAGCTGTCAGTTCTGCATGCTAAAGTCCAAGCTTGGTGTGGCTGGGTTTTCTGCTGAGGGTCTCACGAGGCAAAAACCAAAGTGTTGGCTGGGCTTTGTTCTTATCTGGAGCTTGCAGGGCCTCGTCAAAGTTCACTTGGTTGTGGCAGAGTTTGGTTCCTTGTGGTGCTAGGACTGAGGTGCTGGTTTCTGTGTGTGCTCTCAGCTGGGGTGCTCTCAGTTTCCAGAGGCTGCCCGCTATTCCTTGCCATCTATGTGTGGCCTCTATGCCTCCTTTGCTTGGAATCTCTGCCTTCCTTTATCTCTGATCTCTAGACCCAAATTTAAAAGGCTTACCTGAATAATAATCTCTTTATATTAAGATGAACAGATTTGGTCCTTAATTGTACCTGCAAGATCCCTTCACATCAGCACCTGTGGTGGTGTTGATTAATAACTAACTGGGAGAAGATGTGTGTGTGCCAGGGCTGAGAACTGGGTAACCATCTTAGAAATCTGCCCACTGCAGACCTAGGATATTTTGAGATATAACTATTAGAGGCCATTGAACACAATTGACTCAAGTGTCAGAATATCAACCTGTCTAATGAAGAGTTGACTCATTGGAAAAGACCCTGATGCTGGGAGGGATTGGGGGCAGGAGGAGAAGGGGACGACCGAGGATGAGATGGCTGATGGCATCACCGACTCAATGGACATGAGTTTGAGTGAACTCCAGCAGTTGGTGATGGACAGGGAGGCCTGGCGTGCTGCCATTCATGGGGTCACAAAGAGTCGGACACAACTGAGTGACTGAACTGAACTGAACGAACAGTTTTATATGTAAACTGTAAAGGCATGAGTCTCAGTATGCTTGAGCACAAAGAAACATTAAATATGAATGCCTCAGGTTTTAAAATATTTGTTGTCACTTAATGATTTGGTCTGTTGCATGCTAGTACTTGCTAGTAAACATGCAATATCAGATGCTACAGGTGTAGGAACTGAAAGGAGGAACTTATATTCACAACAGTTTCTTTTTCTATAAAATGGGTATAGTAGCAGTGTGTTCTAGTCCAGTGAGACCTCACGTTGTTGGGAATCTCTCTTTCTAAACTGTATTCCTTTTTTGGAGGAGGAATAAGTGACAGGAAAATTGTTAATAGTTTCTGATCCTGCTACTTAATAGCTATGTGGCCTGACTTCTTACTGCCCTCCTAAGAGAAACAAAGCCAGAGGGAATGGTCTGGACATTTTCCGTGAGCCCCGGTAGCTCTCTGTCGTGATTTTTTTTTTTTTTCTTTAACATATAATTGTTTTACTTACTAGCAGAAGTAAAAATGTATGATTAGCAGGTGATCAGTATGGCATATTCCTAAGGAGATAGAACAAGTTTTGTATCTTCATTGCTACCGAGAATTTGATGCAGCTTTGCCTGGTTAACACTTTATAGTTAGCTTTTTTTGTCTAGCCTTTGCAGTGTAATGGTAGTCACCAGTAAAATGGCTTTACTGACAAAACTAATTCTGTGTGGCTTACAGAAATTGGTAGGAAAACTCTAGAATTAAAATTCTTGTCTAGAATTTTTTGCAGGGATGGAAATGTTCAGTCCTTGTTTCAAAGAGCACTGTCAGAAATTCACAGCTCACTGATAAATACGAGAAGAATTTAGATTCGGAAAACGTCATCTTCTCTTATTTTAGTCTTTTAAGTGTTGAACCTCCAGAATCCTTACAAAGAGATAATAAATAAAGCATTTACTATTTACTTATCTTTTTATGTTCTACACGTTATTACATGTACACACTCATTTAAACCTTACTTTAAGTCTTGTTATACATGCATTAAACTTAAATTCAACTACATGTCAATATGGAGGAAAAAAGGTAGAAAAATGACATAAATGGTATATACAATTAAGTTCAACATTCCAAAGAATATATGTTGTAGAAAAAAATGGGAGATTTTTAAGGTGTACTGGACCTGTATTCCAAATCTGACTAAGTTATACAGAAGAAGCAACACTTCAGATTATTATTGTTTTGAAATTAGGATGTGAGAACTAGAAGAAATATTAGAAGTTAATCAGATTCTCTTACTTTGTCAGGAAAATTGAGATCTGATTAAGTGATTTGCCCAAGGTTGTACAGCTGATTAATGGCCGGACTAGGACAGGAATCTAGGTTTCCTAACTTAGACCAATATTATGTTTACACATTATTTAGATTTTAGAAACTAGATTTTAGAATATTTTTAACCTAGTTTAGAATTTCCTAGACAAAGCACCCAAAGAACATAACAGAATAAAGAGTAAATTCATAAAATTTTAACTAAATCAGCTTCTGATTCTGGAAGCTGAACAGCTTCTAGGAACGGTGACATATATATACATATATATATATATATACACACACACTATTTGATTAATGGACATCTACTCCAGAAAGAAGCCTTGCAGAAAAGTCCTTACCAGTGATTGATTTCTGAGTCATTTCTTGCTGTCTGAACTGCCTCTTGCCCCTTGTTAGCACTATCCATTATCAAGTTGTAAAAGCATTTGAAAAAGTATGTAGTACATGTAACTGTATAAAATGAAAGCATCATTTAAATCTCTTATTTTCCCAGGAGATTTTCTGCCTTCTGAGAGCTTGTGGTGTAATAGACAATCTGCACATACATGTATGTGTAAAGTTCATAGAAAGACTAAATAATTTAGCAATCTAATATATATCTAAAGTATAATGTTAAAATGCATGTCAGAAGCCATAAACATACACCTCATAACTATCAGCCATAAACATTCACCTCACTATCATGACGTGAATCATGATAGTAATCATAGGTCATCAAAGGTGAGAGATGATTCACTTCATTCACTCTGTAAATATGAATTCAGTCCTTGCTGTGTGTTGTGTACTTGCTAAAAACTTGAGCTGCCAAGACAGGTGAGACAAGATCCTGGCCTAGTTCCAGCTGGTGGATGATGATCATATGTGTTCCTGCCTTTCTGTCTTCAGTTCTTTTCCTTCTCCCACCTTATTTCCTTTGCCAGTTAGATTTTACTCTGACCCTACCTCGACTGTACTTTTAATTTCGTAGTCATTCCTTTCACAGAGTGAGTGCTGTTCCTCTCCCCGGGATGGTATATACGAAAATGAATATAACATGATCCCTATTCTTCCCTCCCTTTCTGCCTTATTTATTAAATATCTCCATTAGCTTGTCACTGCTCCAGGAAAAAACTAGTTAGTAAGACTCCCTGTCTTCATTCAGTCTCTTTTTTCTTCTAAGGAAACTGACTGTAAACAAGTTAATATAAAATATTTTAGGTAGTGATAAGTTCTGGGGAGCTAAACAAAGACAGGTAAAAGGAGAGAGAAAGCTGCTTTGAATAGGGTGATTGGGGAGACATGTCTGGGAGAGGATATTTGAGAATGTGAATGACAGGGAGAAGTGAGCCATGCAGAGAAGAAGAGGGGAGAAAGATGAGGCAGAGGGAGCGGTAAGAGCAGCAGCCTTGAGGGAGTCACAAGGTCGGCATGTGGCAGCAGGGCAGAGGCTGAAAGTGGCACTGCCCGCAGCTGGAGGGGCAGCCGAAGGCCTGGCCGTCCTCGTCCTAGTGGACTTGGGCAGGGACTATGGATTCTAGCCGAAGCAAGTGAGGAAACATTGGAAAGTTTCTGGAGCAAAGGAATGCTCTGGTCGAGTTTTTAAAAACACTTTAAGGGCTGTTCAGAGAAGTAACTGAGAGGGAAGAGCCAGAGGGGAAGCCAGGGAGCTACTGCAGTCCTTGAGGTGGGGCAGGAAGAGGGGTAGTGGCCGACGGCGGGCAGGAAGAGGCAGCTTCGAGGCATATTTGGAAGGAATAGCTAATAGCATTTACTGTATGTTGCCTTGGGGTTGTAAACTTTATTTTCCTAGTCGTCTTTATTTCTCTTTCAACTATGGAGAAAGTGAGGGAAATCACAGAGGAATAAAGTGAGAATTTATTAAATAGCACTGTGTCATTGCCTTTCACCTGCCATCCACTCCCTACCCTGATCTTTCTTTTTTAAACTTGGGAGAGGTTATATTTTAGCTTAGTATATTCTTTTCTTTCTTCCTTAGGAAGCTATATTCAGTCAATTTAATGACTAAAAAAATAAAGGGAGAGGCAGTGACTATAATTCGTCTTCTCAACTGTATGTCAAATATATGATTTCATAAGAAAAGTTTTCAGTATGGAAACAAAACACAGAAGTAGCTAAATGATAAAAGTCTGTAAAAATTAAACATTTTCATTTCTCTAACAATAGAAGGAGTTGTAACTTCAGTTATAATGTTTTTTAGATTGTTTATCATAGTTTATGTTAAAGATTAAACATTCAATTTTCATAAATATATTATTTAGAGTAGCAGTTTTCTAATTTTGTTAAAATGTGTACAGAATGATAGCTTAAACTATGGAAGTTGTTTTCGTTAGGCTTCATTGGAACATCTGCTGGTACCCTTAAGAACATACTGACAGAATTTTACCTTTGCCTCTCTCTCATCCAGGGAAGTGCCAGACACAGCTTCAGAATGTGACTCCTTAAATTCTTCCATTGGAAGGAAACAGTCTCCTCCTTCAAGCCTTGAGATATACCAAACGTTATCTCCTCTAAAAATATCAAGAGATGAGCTCTCTCTAGAGGATTCATCGCGAGGAGATTCGCCCATAACTGCAGACATCTCGCGGGGTTCTCCTGATTGCGTGGGTCTGACAGAAACTAAGAGCATGATCTTCAGTCCTGCCAGCAAAGTATACAATGGCATCCTGGAAAAATCGTGTAGCATGAACCAGCTCTCCAGTGGCATCCCCGTGCCTAAACCTCGCCATACGTCGTGTTCCTCCGCGGGCAACGACAGCAAGCCAGTGCAGGAAGCCCCGAGTGTTGCCAGGATAAGCAGCATCCCACATGACCTTTGCCATAATGGAGAGAAAAGCAAAAAGCCATCAAAAATTAAAAGCCTTTTTAAGAAGAAATCTAAGTGAACTGGCTTGGCTGACTTGGTGTAATTCCATTCAAGTGACATCTTTAAACTTTTATCTCCCATCCTTCACTCCCCCTTTTTTTGTTTTAATTTTAGGAATGTAACTCCGTTGAGGCTTTCCAGGCTGGATGCCATAGTGGAATGTCCTTAAGGGCAACTGTCTACTGTCTGCTTATTTAAATGACTATATAATCAATATGTCAAGCCAGTTATTACTAGAAAATCATTAAGAGATGAGACAGTTTACAGTCGTTTTTGCCTATTTATTTCTGCTTTGTTATTAGTGATGTATATACACATTTTGTTGAAAGCCACTATGGACTTACAAGCTTTAATGGACTAGTAAGCCAGCATGGGCTTGCAAAAGTTTCTTGTTTACCAGAGCATCTTCTTATCTTTCCACAGAGCTATTTACATCCTGGACTGAAATAACTTTAAAGGAGTAAAACTAATTGCACTACTGTTTTCCAGACTGGAAAAAAATCCCTGCAAGTGAAACTATATAGAGTTTAAAATGACTACGGATAGGGGACTGTTTTCACTTTTAGATCAAAATGGGTTTTTAAGTAGAACCTAGAATTTCTAATTGACTTGATTTCTGGAAATGAAAACCCGTGCTTTTATTATGGGATGCTTCTTTAAATGCATTTAACATTGTAAGTTTCAAGTCCTGCTGTAAAGATCATGTTGTTTTGTTTATCCCAGGGCTTTCACTGTGATTTTCTGCATTGCAGGCTGTATGATAAAATATAAATAACTTAAAGAGAGAAGGCTTTTAATTCCGTACACAAGTAGAAGAGTTAAAAAACTTGATTGACGGACTTAAAACATTCACATGCATATACTGAGGTGGGGGAATGTGGGAATTCAGGCACTTGTTTACAGACTTAATAACTGCAAAGGATTTATGGTTTGTGAAAAACTTGTACTGTGGAAAAGATAATAAATCTCAGACATTATTGTGTGGGACTGTGCTGATTTTTGTTGATAACACTCCACTAAGAACACTATATGTTTTCTGGAGAGCTGTGTAAACTGTCTTCTTGCTTAATTGCAATATAAGAAATAGCGATGTTTTGAAAGCAAGTTGTCAACAAATTTCTTTCTATTTTATATTGTTTGTCATATTTTTATGTAGTTTGAAATGTTTAAATGTTCTAATATCAAGATTAACAAATATAAATTTATGGTGCATTTAGATTGTGTTGTATTAATTTGTAAAGTTTGTTAAAATGATAGCATATGATAAAGGTAACTTTTACTGTGAAGATTGTCACGTGGAGCAACAAAGTACATTAATATCTGAGGAGCTTCTGCTTAAACAAATTCTTTTAAAAATTCAGTCAAAATGATCTGGTTAGTGCAGTGTGGGTGGATGTTTGGTGCATATTAACTAGAATGGGTTTTCAGCTTTATGTCTGTAACTGGTAATATCCAACTCAGTCCTGTTTAGATGAAAATGCTGATTAAACAATCAGCACTGAGACTTACTCCAAAGAAATACTTTAGTGAGAATATGAACAGTTTCCCAACAACTCCTGTAAGTTTTGCATACTTTAATGCAGTTGTTAAAACTGTTAAGGTCTTGAATGATTTTTATATATACAGATATTTATATATTTAGTAGTCAGTGGTATAAGTTAAATAATTTGACTGAAATGAACATAGCGTTTTGGACTAATTATAAGGTAAGTTAACCTGAAAGGTCAAGAGTTGAGGAACAAAGGCCCGAAAGCTGTTGAGGAAGGGGAAAAACTGCATAAAGTATTGAAAAGCGTTCTGGAAAGTTTCTTCAGAATGAAGGGAATATCTTCTTTCTTCTTACAACCAAGCAGAAGTTCTTCCCTTTGAAAACTGTAGAAGGAGTGAGAACTTTTCAGTTTGATGAAAAGGTAAAAGCTGCAGAGTGTGGAGTGGGGCTGGGAGGAGGAAGGGCTCCAAGAATGCCCAGCAAGGCCCTTGCTCAGGGTTACAAGGGATCCTGGATCAGAAACACCTGTATGCTAGAACTTGGCGTTGGGAGTGGGAGAGGCCAACCTAAGTAGAATGTGGGCTGCCGTAAGTCAGAGAATGCACTGTTTGTGCTAGATTTCATACACTTTTTATAAACAGATTCAACCAAGGAGTACTTGTTGCTGCTCCATGTTGCTTGTAATGTTCACTTAGTACAATGCTCCGTATTCGTAAATTCAAAAGATAATTTGAGTTTTGGAAAGCCACAATAATTCCTTATCACATCATTTACACATGAAGAGTTGGATGTTAGTATAAATTTTTGAACTTAACCTATTTGTAACCTTATTTTAAGCTTATAAAAACCATGGTATTTTCCTGATTTTATAAGTTATTACTTATAAAAAATGTTTCATGATAGAAAAGTATGAAGAAGAAAAACAACCAAGCAGGTCAAATTCTGTTGCCTAAAGTAATCCTTTTAATATTTTGGCATGATTTCTACTAGATCATTTTCTATATATTGATACATACTTTACATAGTTGAAATCATACTATATCTGTCTCTTATACACATCTTGATTAATAACTAACTGGGAGAAGATGTGTGTGTGCCAGGGCTGAGAACTGGGTAACCATCTTAGAAATCTGCCCACTGCAGACCTAGGATATTTTGAGATATAACTATTAGAGGCCATTGAACACAATTGACTCAAGTGTCAGAATATCAACCTGTCTAATGAAGAGTTGACTCATTGGAAAAGACCCTGATGCTGGGAGGGATTGGGGGCAGGAGGAGAAGGGGACGACCGAGGATGAGATGGCTGATGGCATCACCGACTCAATGGACATGAGTTTGAGTGAACTCCAGCAGTTGGTGATGGACAGGAGGCCTGGCGTGCTGCCATTCATGGGGTCACAAAGAGTCGGACACAACTGAGTGACTGAACTGAACTGAACGAACAGTTTTATATGTAAACTGTAAAGGCATGAGCCTCAGTATGCTTGAGCACAAAGAAACATTAAATATGAATGCCTCAGGTTTTAAAATATTTGTTGTCACTTAATGATTTGGTCTGTTGCATGCTAGTACTTGCTAGTAAACATGCAATATCAGATGCTACAGGTGTAGGAACTGAAAGGAGGAACTTATATTCACAACAGTTTCTTTTTCTATAAAATGGGTATAGTAGCAGTGTGTTCTAGTCCAGTGAGACTATTGTATGATTTCAGGAGCAACATTTTAATGATTGTATGATATACTGTTGTATTGATTTATCATTATCTTTTTAAACATTCTTTTATTATTAAACATTAGGCTGTTTCCAGATTTCTAATATATGGAATGCTAGCATTTAAGATTTGTTGAGCACCCTGTATGCCAGGCACTGTTCTAAACTCTATATTCTCATTTAATTTTTACACCAACCTTCTAAGGTATGATTTTTTTTCTTTTTTTTAAATCACTTTACTGATGAGGAAACTAAGTCCAAAAAATTAATTATTTGCTGAAGATCATTAGCAAGTGATAGAATTATGCTAACTTCTAAGTCATACTGCATAAATTCTAAAGAACATTCTCTTTCCTTGGAATACATATTTTTAGAAAAGCATAGAGTTTATGTACATGCATATATGTTTGTATGTATACACATGGAGTCTTACATGTATACCTTGACGGTGACTGAAAATTCTTTCTCCATGTAGCTGTGTTTATATTCCCCTAATATCTGAGTGTACAAGTGCCTTTTTACTTCATATCATCATTTCTGAATTACCATTTGGTTAAAACTTCACTATCTTAATAAGTATTTTTTTTACTAGATAAATAATATCTAGTGTGGATGGAAAGGTTTTTTATGCCATGTGTTTTTAGTTTCAGTGAATTATTTCTTCATGTCCGTTGCCCATTAAGTGCTTGGGGTCCTAGTGTTTTTCTCAATCTTTTACAGAGTCTTCAAATGCTATTGTATTCTTTACTTACTAACTAGAACAGTGAATTTTTTTTTTATCAAATAGCATTTTACAAGTTTATTTTTAAAGTAAGCTGAAGAAAACATACCTTTAAGTTTTAGCCTTACTGCTCTCCTGTTTTTAGGTGTTGAATGAGAAACTAGGTTCTCCCCCCTCTCCTCCAATAGCAGGTAAGAAGCATTCAGAATCTGCTTAATTCATTCAACAAGTATCTGATTGCTTACCATGTATCAAACATTATGATAAGCTCCGGAGGTATCGAGGCTAATGTGACAGGTACCTCCCCTAGAGGAACTTGATATTTAATAGGGGAGACAGGTCATAAACCTAACATAAGAGCAGTAACAGAAATACAAACCAAATGTTGGGAAGAGGGATTATGTAACTCAAAAGTATTTATTAGATCAAGGGTAATTTGATGGTGTTAATTTGCTAAGGATGTGGAGAAGTTTGCTATGGCTGAAATATGCCAAGTCCAAAGGCAAGTTAGTTTTAGGGCTTCTACTAACTAGTAGTCTAGTTCCAACAAGTGAGCTTGCAGTTAGTGAGTTCCAGCAAAACACTTTGTGATAGCTGTGAGGGTGCTCATTCTGGGGTAAGTTGTTCACCAGAGAGAAACACTGAGCTACTGCACAAGAGGCCTGATAGTACAGTAAAAGATTTTCCCTCCCCACCTTCTCAACCCGAAAGCAAAGCAGTCTATTGGAAGACACTCCAGATTTCCCAAGTAGGCCTGATCTGATCTTTCGGTAACTCATTTTTTTGAGGAAACTCCATACTGTTTTCCATCGTGGCTGTACCAGTTTACATTCCCACCAACAGTGTAGGAAGGTTCTGTTTTCTCCACACCCTCTCCAGCAGTTTTTATTTGTTGACTTTGATGATGGCCATTTTGACAGGTGGAAGGTGATATCCTCATTGCAGTTTTGATTTACATTTCTCAATTGGTATCAGAAGGGCTTCAGGCCAGTTTTCAGATGTTGCCTCAGTCCCATCATTGGGCTTTCCTGAGGTTACCTGCGGGTCTCTGACCCACAGGGTCCTATCCATGACAATGTGTGTTGTGGGCCCTGGTAGGACATTGTAGGGAGGACTCAGTGCGGATCTTGATTTCTTATCTGTGAGAAAGGATTAAGGCAATGCCCAGATTCCTTCTTGAGCTAATTTTGACTGCCAGGGTCTCCATTATCCCGATGTTTGATCTTTTACTGCTTAGGTTGCAGTATCTTCATTTGCCTTTAAAAATGAGAGAGCAAGCAGGTAAGGAGAGCAGTTGTGCAGTTTGCGGGAGTCACAGTGACTCAGCCCCTCCAAATCCCCAGTCTGCAAAGCAGCAGGAGAGTCGCCCTCTCCTTCCCACATCTTGCCTGGTTAGCCTGGCAGGTTCTAGTCCCCTGTAAGCAGGGCTCTAAGAAATCTTACCTGAGTCAAACTTGTTCCTGTCTTGCTTCCAACTGCCGCCATGAAAAAATTAGGGTTAGGGTTAGTTGTGTGACAGCAGCCATTCCAGTGTTGTGGTTCTGTTGAGAATACCTAGTGAATATTTCTGGTAGAGGTCTATCACCTCTTTAATTGGAGCATCTTAGTTCTAAAGTATTTCCCATGTGTGAGAACATTAACTTCTGGAATCTCTCACATACCTCCAGTCTCTGGGATTTGATAGATCAGAGGGAGATTGAAGGGCAGTACCACTTGGGAACTGGAAAAGGTTTCTAGAATAAGTATGTGGCTTTTTTGTTTTGTTTTTGAAATACCAGCTGTTCAACTTTGGTGCTTCTCCTTGAAAAAGCTTTCAATTAACACTCAAGATGTGCTGCTGCTGCTGCTAAGTCGCTTCAGTCGTGTCTGGCTCTGTGCGACCCCACAGATGGCAGCCCATTGGGCTCCTCCGTCCCTGGGATTCTCCAGGCAAGAACACTGGAGTGGGTTGCCATTTCCTTCTCCAATGCATGAAAGTGAAAAGTGAAAGTGAAGTCGCTCAGTCGTGTCTGACTCAGTGGCCCCATGGACTGCAGCCCACCATGGGAGTTTCCAGGCAAGATTACTGGAGTGGGATGCCATTGCCTTCTCCGCAAGAGGTGAATCTGTAGTCAAAAAGTTCTGTGACAGGAAATTAAAACAAAGAGGGCTGGTTGAGGGTGGGTGGGGGATGAAGCCCAGGTGCAGCAGTGACCCAGAGGTTACCTTGGACCTATAACATAAAGGTAAGATAATGAACCCGGGAATACGACTAGAGCATGGAACCTTGGGAAAGGAGAGGACAAGTAGGGAGAGAAAAGGTGCATTTATTGTCAAATCACCAAATCTTGCTCATTTAATTCCTGAACATCTCAGCTAATGCCTCTGCTGCCCCGGGGCCTTGCTTTCTTCATTTCTCATTAACTTTAAAGGGCCTTACCATCTTTCATCCACTTGGCGAGCTTTCTAAGCCGCAGGATGGATTTGTCTCTGATTAAAATCTCTATGCCTCTCTGTTGCCTGTACGATAAAGTACAAACTTAAACTAGCAAAAGACCTTGGTGTCCTGGGTCTGTTTGCTTCTCTAGCCTCATGGCTTCAGGAGGACACAGCGATGTGTAACCTCCAGTTACACAGAACCAGATGGAGGTTTCTGAAAAGCCAGGCTACTGCTTTTGCCTGGAATGTCCTCTCCTGTCTTGGGCCATAAACTCTAAAGTTTTAACTGGGCTCAGGCATCTCCAGGAAGCCTTCCATACACGCCCCAGTCTGAGCATGATAGACCACTTCTGTGAATGTCCAGAACTTGATGTTTATTCTAGCATTTGTCATATCAGATTATTAATATATGGAAGTATTGATTTGTTTTCCCAATAAACTGAACTGCTTAAGAGCAGGGACTCTGCCTTATCTTGCTTTGAAGTCCCAAGGACTGGAAGTTCAGTCACTGAATACATTACATGCCTGACAAATGAATAAATGAGTAACAGACATTACTGCTGCCTTCAAGTTTCAGACTGTTAGGGCAGTCACAAGTTTAATGATTAAAAGGCAATTCAAGACTATTACCTCGTATAAATGAGCACGGTATGACTGTTATTTCCATTGTCTTAGAATGCAGATTCCAAAGAAGGAAGAGAATGAGATGGTGTGGGGGTAATGAGTCTGTTTTCTTTGTGAGATGTATTTTCAGAGCTGGGTTCTATCCCTGGGTCAGAAAGATCCCCTGGAGAAGGAAATGGCAACCCACTCCAGCATTCTTGCCTGGAGAATTCCATGGACAGAGGAGTCTGGTGGGCTATAGTCCATGGGGTCATAGAGCTGGACACGACTAAGTAACTTTCACTGAATGAGGAGTGCTGTCTGGATAGGCCTGAAAGAAATGGTGTCAGAATGGCTGGTTTCTTTCCTTTCAGGCTCTGTTCAGATGTTTCCTCTGCGCAATTGCTTAGCTTATCCAGTTCTGCTCTTCACTTGAGCTTTTAATGACTGTTCTACATATCTGGTAATTAATGGGATCCTTATATCATTAGATCTTATTCTTTTAGTAAGTATATAGTGAGAGCCTATACTATGCTGAGTGCTGAGCACAGGACAATAAGATAAACATAGTCTTCACCTCACTTGTTGAACAAATCCATAAATAGCTGTTTAAATCACCCTGTTTGTTATTAGGGGGCTTCCCAGGTGGCACAATTGATAAAGAACCTGCTTGTCAATGCAAGAGATGTAAGAAACGTGGGTTTCGCGGTCCCTGGGTCAGGAAGATTCCCTGGAGAAGGGCACAGCAACCCACTCCAGTATTCTTGCCTGCCCACTCCAGTATTCTTGCCTGGAGAATCCCACAGACAGAGGAGCCTGGAGGGCTGCAGTCCATAGGGTTGCAAAAGAGCCGGACATGACTGAAGTGACTTAGCACATTTAGTTTGTTATTGGTGCTATGAAGAAAATGGTCACAGAGCAAGGCTGGTATTTAAATGAGCTTTAACTCCATTAAAGGGCAGGAAGAGCCTTGCCAAGGAAGTGATTTTGTGCTTAACCCTGCAGAATTAGTAGGAAACAGACAAAGAAGAGATCCAAGTTATTGAATGGCCCAGGTAGTGGTAAAATAGACTTGGGAGGAGAAGCATGAGGTGTGTGCAAGAAACCGAAGGAAGGCTGGATGGTAATGAGGAAGCAAGAGACCCCAGAGAGAGCAATGCCTTGCAGGTCATATTTAAGACGGTAGATGTGTTCCTGGGACCGTGGGAAATTGTTGAAAGGGTTAAGTGTGGGGAAAATGATTCTTCTTAAATTTATTTTACATTTCTACTGCTTCCAGATAGCTTGAGGGGTAAACACTCTTGATTTATGTATCCTTATATTCTCTCTTAGCACCTGTCACTAAATCAAATACTTAGTAAATATTTAGCAACTTGGTTTCCAAGTGGAGGGAGACAAGTGCAAGGGTGAGACTGAGCAGGGTAATTCAGGAGACTGATAGAGACTCTAGAAAGAGCCACGGGGGAGGCCCGGGGAGCCTTGGGAGTAGGGTGGTTCTACTCCCTTTGGTTAGAAGTTTGTTTTATAATAGCTGGGATTGCCGTGGCAAAACACCATGGACTGGGGGCTTCAACAACAGAAACTGATTTTCTCACAGTTCTGGATGCTGAAACTGATCAAGCTACCAGCACGACTGGGTTCTGGTGAGGCCTCCTCCTGGCTTGCAGACAGCTAGCTGCCTTCTTGCTGTGTCCTCACAAGGCAGAGAGGGGAGCGAGAGACGGGGAGCGCTCAGGTTCTACCAGGTTAGGATCCCATTGTGTGGTTTCATTGAACCTTAATTACCTCCTTGAACTTCCCTGGTGGCTCAGTGGTAAAGAACTCGCCTACCAATGCAGGAGACACAGGAGACGCAGGTTCAATCCCTGGGTCGAGAAGATCCCCTGGAGAAGGAAGTGGCAACCCACTCCAGTATTCTTGCCTAGAGAATCCCCATGGACAGAGGAGCCTGGCAGGCTATAGTCCATGGGGTCACGAAGTGTCAGACATGACTTAGTGTCTGAACAACAGACTGTCTCCCAGTATAGTCACAATTGGGGCTAGACCTTCAACAAACGAATTTAGGGAGGACACAACTCAATCCTTCACAGGTTTCATACTGTGAAACCACTGAAGTGGTGGTTCTCAACCTGCATGCAAGTCAGCAGCACTAGGGGAGCTCTCTCAAAGTTAATGCTGAGGGGACCGATCTTGGAGTTCCTGTTTCTTTTAATTCTCGCAAGGGATTCAATTGACATTTTGAAACTCTATCCTGGGGATGATCCTAATTGTATCAGGGAACAATGACTGTATGCGTTGTATTCCTAGCCTGTAAACTGAAGGACTTCATATTTAATTCTTTCTGTTCCTCTCTCTGAAAATTTTTCCTGATTAGAAAAATTTGAGAGAAACCAACCTTTGCTAGGCCTGTACAGGAAAAGCAGCCAGCTTTTCACTGTCTTGTGCTTGGTGTTATTTGTCTTGCCACGACTGACTGCATTGTTAAATAGCAATTGTAATCTCCATATTGTTGGCTGAGTGGGTGCCAAGCACATCTAACTTTCCTGCAAATGGATCACGGCAAAGTTAGATTTGAAGGAGAGGAAAGCAGGAAGCACAATTCTGACCGTAGTGGTTTTTAACCGGAATGCTTCAGCTCCAAGTCACAGAAAGCATGAAGAAGCAATGGCTCAAAAATTTGAGGCTCTATTTTCCTTCCTAGGATTGAATGTCCAGAGAAAGGTGATCCAGGTGGTCCACGTAGTGGCTTCTTCCTTCTTTCCACTGTATCCATCCTAGCTGCCTCATGGCCCAGGACAGCTGCACTGCCTCTCACATCACGTGTCCATGCCAGGGCAGGAAGAAGGCAAAAGCTAAGCAGTGTATGCCTGTTGATGCCACTACCTTGTAAAGTGCTTTTCAGGAAGCTTTGCCCAGTAACACCCCTCTTTACTTCATCAGCCAGGACTGTGGCTCACAGCATCATCCACAAGAGAAGCTGGGAATAGAATGGTTTAACTTTTATTTATTTATGTTTGGTATACTGCTGCTGCTCTCAGACACAACTCTACTAATGATAGAAAAGGGGGCTGGATTTTAAGGAAAGAATTAGAAACGTCTGCCACAGGTCACTGGGCACTTGCCTGACCTTGAGATAAATTTTAAAATGTTAGAGTTTCCCACAGCTAGAGAGTAGCCCCTGCTCCCAGCAACTAGAGAAAGCCCTTGGGCAGCAATGGAGACACAGTGCATCAAAAGTAGCTTAATAAATAAAATTATTACAAAATAAAATGTTCACATTTATATCATGTGCCAGGAACTGTTCTAGATACTGGGAGTACAACAGTGAAAACAAAATGAAAAAACAGAAAACCAGACAAAGCCAAGTCTTCACTCTCATGGGGTTACATTCAAGTGGGGAATACAATTAACAAATGAACTATGTAATATGTTAGATGAATGGAGTGAGGACTGAGGCAGTTTTCAGTTTTCAGTTGGATGCTCAGGAAGACCAGTGTTTGGAACCTGGTGTGTGAGTAATAACATGAAGGAAGTGAGGTATGTAAATTCCTTGGAATATAAATACCTTGAAAGGAGCCTCTAAGGCAAGGCAACAGGGAACAACAGATACAAAGGCCCTGCATTCCTCTTTGTACTTCCAGTCTATGTTTGTTTTATGGGTTCTCATTATTTTTATCTTAGTGGACATTTTTATCTTCATATGGACATTGGTATATACAGTTGAGGTATAAAGGGCAATTCTAGGGTTTGTCCTGATACTTCTTCCCCTTTTGGAAAAAATAAGATACTTGAATGTACATCTTGAGAAATTGTTAAGTGTCTTTTCCCACTTCTCTCCCCCTCCTGAATCCTGTTCCCTTATTTCCTTATCCTTCCAGAGATGATGCTGTAGAAATTATGAGAATGGATTTGGAATCGATAGCTCTGAGTGTGAGCCGTCACATTTCCTACCTGTGATACTGGGCCAATAGCATATCTTCCCAGAGCCTACCAGCTCATCAGAGAAGCTGGGGTGGATGCTAATGCCCCACTCACTCTTCCTATACTGAGTGAGGTGAGGAGGTGAAGGGCCCCATCGCAGAGCTGGGTACCTATTGGTTATCTCTTCTCTTCCTCATGGTCTTCAACTTCTGGGTCACATAGAATATCTGAGGTAGGTCAAGCACTGTTCTATGAAAAAAGGACTTCATCCTCTTTACCAATGTGCGAGGATCTAGTGTCACATATATATTCCTCAGTGAAGTTATATTTACCAGCCTGTCCCTACCGCCAACCCCAAAGTCTTCTGAGACGTTGACTCCAGGCCTTTACTTACTGAATGTCAGACACCAGTGCTGCTCGCCCTGTGAAACCTCGTCATCTTCCGGAACCATCCCCCTGCCCTGTGTGTCTTTGCTGCTGATTCCTTTGCTCCATTTTGCCTCAGCTGCTTTGACAATGTTTTAAAGAGTGGTTCATTTCAGTTTGCAAAAGCATAGTCAAAAAATGGGACCTGCAAACTTTTTCTATAAAGAACTGGATAGTAAATGGTTTCAGTTTTGCAGGCCATGGGTCTACCACAAACTTTGTGCTCAAATCTGCCATTGCAGCCTGAAAGAAGCCACAGATAGCATGTAAGCAATGGCACATAGACTAGATTTGACCTGTGGTGAGCTGGATTTAGTCCATGGACCATAGTTTTCTAAACCCCAATTTAAAATAAAGGTTAGGCATTGATCAAGAAGGAGCTTCATCATAGGCCCATAAAAAATAGAACATTAAAAATAATTCACAATAAGAAATAATCGCTAAGTCACGTCCGATTCTTGCAACCCCATGGACTGTAGTCTGCCAGGCTTCTCTGGCCATGGGATTCTCTAGGCAAGAATACTGGAGTGGGTTGCCATTTCCTTCTCCAGGGGATCTTCCCCATCCAGGAATTGAACTGGGGTCTCCTACTTTGCAGGCAGATTCTTCAGCTACTGAGTTACAAGGGAAGCACTAAGAAATAATATCCCAGTACAAATAATCACAGTTCGTCCGATCAGTTCATTCACTCCCATGTAACTCGTGCTTGCTGGACTGGGTGTTAGGTCTGCAATCTGCTTTTACAAAGTGGGTGCTTCTGGACTGAGATGAAAGTCCTGGAGATCCTGACACAGCCCCCTGCTGCCATCTGCGGTTGTCTGAGTGGTGTCAGCTTGGAAGTCAGTGATGTGTGAGTGTGTCTATGAGAGGGTGAGGTGGACCATAAAGGTGTCTTCTGGATCCTTAGCTGAGAGCTTGGCTGGACATCCACAAGGTGGGCTTCATGAGGCTTAGGAGAGAGTGACAGTGATGAGCCAGCAGGTGTCCAGTGCTGTGAGGCACTGAAGTCTGACCAGTCCCAAAGGGAGTGTCTTCAGTAAGCACTGCAGGGGTTCAGGTAAGGACTAATAAAGGCCACATGCTAGGATTAGGGGACTGTGCCCAAAAGTAAGGGTCCAGAAACAATGGCCAAATCTGGCTTGTAGCATGTTTTAGTGTGGCCCATGAGCTAAGAATGATTATCAGTTTTTAAAAGTGTTGTTCAAAAGCAGCAGCAGGAGCTGGAAGAAGCTGGAGCTGAAAGAAGAGGAAAGAGGAAAAGAAGGAAAAGGAAACTGAGACCATATATTGCTCACAAGAATTAAATTAATTACTACCTGGCTTTTATAGATAACATTTGCCAAACCCTGCAATAGAGTAAAAGCCATATCCTGGGACAAAGAATACATATGAGACAGAACCAGCCTAGTAAAAATAAAACCAAGCCAGGGTAAGAAAATTTCACAATGATTAGCTGCTTTGCAGAACAAAACCAACCTTTTTTAAAGAAAATAACATAATCCAGACTCCTTAAATATCATCCACAATGTCCAATATACAATAAAAATTATAGGACATGTGAGCAACATGTGTTATCTCTGATCAAGGGGACAAGCAGCAAGCAATGAAATAGACTTTGATATGACCCAAATATTGTACTTAGCAGATCAAGATTTTATTTTATTTATTTATTTATTTTTAAAATTTTTACTTTATTTTATTTTACAATACCGTATTGGTTTTGCCATACATTGACATGAATCCACCACGGGTGTATATGAGATCCCAATCCTGAATCCCCCTCCCACATCCCACCCCATATCCTCTCTCTGGATCATCCCCGTGTACCAGCCCCAAGCATCCTGTATCCTGTATCGAACATAGGCTGGTGCTTCATTCTTACATGATAGTATACATGTTTCAATGCCATTCTCCCAAATCATCCCACCCTCTCCCTCTCCCACAGAGTCCAAAAGTCCATTCTATACATCTGTGTCTCTTTTGCTGTCTCACATACAGGGTCATCATTGCCATCTTTCTAAATTCCATATATATGTGTCAGTATACTGTATTGGTGTTTTTCTTTCTGGCTTACTTCACTCTGTATAATAGGTTCCAGTTTCATCCATCTCATTAGAACAGATTCAAATGAATTCTTTTTGATGGCTGAGTAATACTCCATTGTGTATATGTACCACAGCTTTCTTATCCATTCATCTGCTGATGAATATATATATATATATGTATATTTGTATAATCCCTTAGCCACATTCAGTTTCACTGCTCAGAGTTAAGTGTGCTCTGAAAGAATTTTATTAACTTGCCTCAAACATAGTATAAAAAAGGATAACAAAGACACAGTCCTATCTCCTGACCATTCCTCAAAAGAAACAAAACAATAAACGCAAGCAAACAAGAAAGCAACCAAGTAACGAAACCAGCATAGGTCAGCCAGGTAATGTGAAATAGTGTCATGATTAAACATAACTTGTAAAGAAACAAAAAACAGAAATAAATTACTTGCAAGGCAGAAAGTCACACTACAATCAGTTCAAACCTGCATAGACATAAACAGACAAAACTCCCAGATAGGAAAACTACCAGGGTCCAGCCCCAGTGGATCCAGGGTAATTCAAAGGGGAGACGGAGTAGGCATCCTAGGAAAAAACATTTAATTACAGATATAGAGATTAGAAACGGGTAGTGTAGTAGGAAAATTAGTGGAGAAAAAGAGGCTGAATAACTAGGTTTACGTGGGATACCAATAAAATTCGAGCACCCATGCTCCAGATGGGAATTCAGCCAGAAAACGGGGAGCAAGAAAGAAACAACCCTGGGGAATCAGTCTTTCCAGAAACTAATCTGATTTCTTTATTTTTCAGGCTTGCTTATATACTTTTTGTTATACATAGGGATGAATACAGAGTCACGCGGGGGTCAGCAGACCTGACCCTTGTCACAATCAGGTGCTTCATGTAAAATTATACAAAGGTCTTATGGGTTTTACATCATCTTCTGGCCATGAGGCCTGCTGACATTTTATGGCCCTTTCTGATAACGGTCAGTCAACCAGAAAACTTATTTTTTCCAGGGGTGATTTTTTTTGAAACCAAGCGCCACCCTCTAAATAAAGTTGCATTCCTATAGGGTGAGGGTGTAGTGGGTTACAATCAAGAAAGGAATTTACTTAGCCTAAGGTTTAACATAATTAATCTTAAAGGTTAATACTTATTTTTCCTATATGCTAGTTATATTCATTATAAGGGCAGGGAATATGGAGATCTAGTAGCAAAACTTAGCCCAACAAATGAAAACCCTTCACCAATGTTCCCCTTAAGATCTATTTAGTCTTGAGATAGTGATAAAGTTACATTTTTACATAGCAACGACACAGTGATTTATAACAAATTACAATGATCTATAACAAAAGAGAAAATTCATTAACTCAAAAAGTCTAGTATTGCTAACATCAAAAACTACTATATTTCCTTTTCTATATTCCAAATACATTAATATATTCCCAGGTGCCTAAGGATATGGAGGCCTGGCGGCAATCATTGACTCAACAATGAGAAAAGCCCTATGCTAATTAAGACTTTCAAAATACTCCAAACTCTCTGTGCTGTTTATGGTTGAGAGGTTGTCACACAAGCTAGTCTGTCAGCAGAGAGGTTTGGCCTGAGACACCCTTGTCACACCCAGGGCAAGGAATTAGCAGCAGTTATTGGCACAACAAATGAAAAACCCTTCACCAATATAATTCCTAACCAACCCACTATACTAATGATTTCTAACTTTCCCAAAGAATCTGCCTTTAGTAAGTCTAAAACTTCTCGTGCCTCTCACGGTTGGGAGGCTGTAAACAATCACATGTGGCCAGACGGACCTGTACAGACAGGCTAGATTACCTTCAGAGGAGTTTGTAAGTTGAAACACTCTTGTCATGCCCAGGAATTTTTATTGACTTGGAGCTGTAAGTTAACGCCTTCTCTGAGAGAGGTAATGGGGGTCAGCCCCCGTAAAGTCAGAGGTATAGGTGAGAGCATGAAACAGTAAAGTAGGTAGACTCTGGCTTTGGGGGTAGATGCTTGGGAACAGGGGGTTTCCTGAGGCTCGATCCCGCCTTTGCATATGCCGAAGCCTCCTTCCTCATGACCTTTGCCTTTGCCATGGGCGGAGTTCCTCACGCTGGCTCCCAAGTTTCTTTAGTTTAACTAAAACCGGTTCAAAACAGAATGCAGGTTTACCAAGCTCCAAAGATTCTATAACATATTTAATTAACTTTTATTTTCTTATTTATATACTTTATACTTACAGGTATGTATGAAAAAGATCCTATAAAGTTTAGATAATGACAAATACCCATACTCAATGAAGTGCAGTGTGAAGAATACCAGTGAGTCTATCAGCATATGCACATAGATGTATTGTCAGAACAGGAATATTCTTAGTCATAACATAAATGATATATGTTTTAATGATACAATTTTATTATATATGCTCTGGCTTATCATGATAAATCTATTAATACCTGATGATATCTCATATTTACTTATAGAAAAATTCTTTTATTGAAAAAGTAAATAACTTGAAATTAGTTGCTGCTGCTGCTGCTGCTGCTAAGTCGCTTCAGTCGTGTCCGACTCTGTGCGACCCCATAGACAGCAGCCCATTGGGCTCCACCATCCCTGGGACTCTCCAGGCAAGAACACTGGAGTGGGTTGCCATTTCCTTCTCCAATGCATGAAAGTGAAAAGGGAAAGGGAAGTCACTCAGTCGTGTCTGATTCAGCGACCCCATGGACTGCAGCCTACCAGGCTCCTCCGTCCATGGGAGTTTCCAGGCAAGAGTACTGGAGTGGGGTGCCATTGCCTTCTCCAATTAGTTGCTACAAAATAGATTTAATAAGATCTGCTTAATGAGCATTTAGTGATATCTCACTAAATTTTGGTTATTTAAAGACAGAAAAATATTTTGAATGTTTAAAAAAATAAATGTGTGGAACTGGAAGAGCTGCTACTATATAAACTTGCCCCAGATAATTTAAGTTGTGAAAAGAAGTTCCTTGGTGAAAGGTGATGTGACTTGACAAAAATACTTTGCTGTAGGCTCCTTTTTGAGTCAATGCTAATGGCATATGTATTGAGATTTGAAGTAGGAATGAGTTTTAAATAAATATTACATATAAATAGATATTAGCTACAGTTCCATGAAAAGTACTCTTTATTCAGTGTAGTATCCTCAGAGTCACGTTCAAACACTAGTGAATGAATGAAACAATCAGTTACTTAATCAATATTTGTTATAAATCCATAGTTATCCTTCTGGTTCCTGCAAGTAATAAGAGCAGTGCGTGACCTCCAAAATACTCTTTATATGTTTTTTTATATATATATATATATATATATATATATATATATATATGAGAGGAATTTGCTAACTTGGTGGACAAGCACTGTGATACAGAAAAATGATAACCTAATTGGATGACAAACATTTTGACCTGTAAAATGCAAAAGTGATAAAAACATAACTAATTTTCATAGTGTCCTTATCCATTAAATGGTATTAAGAAAGTTATTTTAGATATGTGAATAAGGCAAGAGTGAGTGCTTTTAATATCTAAACAGACCAATTCCAAATTATTTAATAGAGAATGTGCTTTGTTAAATTCACTGTTATTGATGAAAAGTCAAGATTTAGTAAAGTTACATATTAACTTACAGATTTATTTTCTAACACACATAGAAATAATTTCTATCCAGGAGAAAAATAAATCCAATTGTTATGGATTTATTATCCCACAGGGCATTGATCAGTTTTTTTATCCTACCTAAAAATCTTGTACTAATAATGTTTCAGAATGCTTATAAATACTCAGCTCCTCAAAACCCTGGTGAATTAGCCTTGTCATCTGATTGATTTAGTCATTAATCAACGAGTTGAATAAAATCTTTGATGTGCTTATTTTATATTTGTGTAAGAGTCATGCTGTTAACTTTTTGAAATTTTGCATAAACAATGGATTATTATTATCCTCACAGTCACATAAAGAAGGTACTAAAATCATCCCTGTGTACTGTTATTATTAGCATAGTATAGTAGGTACCATTGTCATCCCTATAAGGAAACTGAGAATCAGGGAGGTTAAGTGAGTTCTCCAAGGTCACACAGGTGGTAAGGATTAAAGAATTTGTAATATTGCAAGCCTGTGCTCTTAACCATTACACAGTGACATCCACCTTGAGGCTAGAAGAAACCTCACATTGAATAAACTGAAGTTAAAGATGTTTGTAACTCATCTGGCTGGCATTTCCCATGATGTCTCAGCATGTAAGTTAAATAAACAAGGTGACAATATACAGCCTTGGTAAGTAAGAAATCTAGTACAAGCCACACTAGGCTAAAAGGAGTGTTGGCAGAGCTCTATTCCACCTGAAGACTTTGGGAAAGAAGATATTTTCTAGTCTTTTCCAGCTTCTAGAGCCCAGCCACATTCCTTAGCACATGCTCCTCTTCCTCCATCTTCAGAGCTAGCAACAACAGCCCGAGTCCTTCTCACATTTCAACATTCTCCTTCTTTTTCTGTCTTTTTTATCTGACCCAGTTGGGAATATTTATCATATTATTAAACTGGATTCAATCAGATAATCCAGGATACTATTCCCATCTTAGTATTCTTAGTCACATCTGTAGAGGCTGTTGGTATCATATAAGGCAACATATTCACAGGCTCTGGGGATTAGAGCATGAACATTTTTAAGGATTATTATTTTGCCTGCCCTAAGACGATGATATCACTATTGTTTTATTATCAAACTAAAATTTTCTGATGCCATAAAGTAAATAAAAGAGGAAAGAAAGATGGTAAAGTGTGCCATTATTCAGTTTCCCCTTTGGTTAGGAATGCAGTAGTAAAAAGAGAAAAAAGTATCATAACATTCTTTATTCCCCCAACTCAAACTCAGGCCTTTGTCTAATTACTTTCAGTATTTTTCTAAATGGTTTTTGTGGATAAAGGAGTCCAAGGCTTAATAAAGTCTTGATAACATATAGAATGTGAGTTTACAACTTTCACTGAGTGGAATCATGTACAGAGCACTGTAAAAATGTGTGTTCCTCAAGCTGTACCCAAGCCTGAATAGGCCCAGCTCATTGTGGCTTGTGATTTGTTATGAACATCTGCTCAGTCTGACCTGTCTGTATTGTACTGGATCTAAAAACTTCACCCTAAGCCAGCATGTTGCCTTGATTAGCCTAGGAAGACAACTGTATCCTTTGTGTTTTGCTCCTTCTTAGTCTTCTCTTTCTACCGACATGAAACAGCTGCATATCAATTCACCTTTTTGCCTATCCATACTTCTTATAGACATATTTTACTTTATTGAATGTTATTCTTTGTATTTTGGAACCCTGAAATACCATACTCTTGGATGAGGTTTCAGTTCTTTCAAATACCTGCAATCACCTGTAAAATTAATTTTATCTGGGAAGGATGAATATTCTTTTTTTTATACAGCAATGGGACATTGTATGTTGACTTTCTCCTACTAAAACCAAGTGTGATATGTTTAGTGAGAATGAGAGAGATGCTTTACCACAGAAGTCAGCACTTTATAATGGGTCAGACCAATTCCAGTTCCTTTGGATATCCAGGCTGCAAAAATCACAAATCTGAGGTAAGTGAACATGGGATATATGTATGTTTTCAAATTAGTATACTTTATGTTTGGATAAATACCCAGAAGTAGTGTTGCTGAATAATATGGCAGGTCTGTTTTTAGTTGTGGGAAACTTACACTGTTTTCTATAATGGTTACACCAGTTTACAATCCCAAGAGTACACAAGACTTCTCTTTTCTCTACATCCTTCAACACTTATTATTACTTTTTTTTTTATACTATCCATCTAACATGTATTAGGTGATATCTCACTGTGGTTTTGATATGCATTTCTCTAGTGTTAGTGATGCTGAACATCTTTTTCATATCCATTTTGGCCATCTGTATGTCTTCTTTGGAAAATGTATGTCCATATCCTCTGTCCACTTTTTAAATTGGATTGTTTAGCTTTTTACTATTGATTTGTATGAGTTTTTAAACATATATGGGATTGTTGTCATTTTTCAGTAGCTAAGTTGTGTCTGACTCTTTGAGACCCCATGGACTGCGGCATGCCAGGCTTCTCTTCCCTATCTCCTTCCCTGTCATATCCTTCCCTATTTCCAGGCGCTTGCTCAAATTCAAGTGCATTGAGTCTGTGATGCTACCTAATCATCTCATCCTCTGCTGTCCCCTTCTCCTTCTGCCCTCCACCCTTCCCAGGATCAGGGTCTTTTCCAGTGAGTTGGCCCTGCATATCAAGTGGCCAAAGTATTTGAGCTTCAGCATCAGTCCTTCCAGTGAATATTCAGGATTCATTCCTTTAGGATTGACTGGTTTGATCTCCTCGGGACTCTCAAGAGTCTTCTCCATTTGAAAGAAGCATCAGTTCTTCGGCACTAACCCTTCTTTATGGTCCAACTCTCACATCCATACATGACTAATGGAAAACTCATAGCTTTGACTATATAGACCTTTGTTAGCAAAGTGATATCTCTACTTTTTAATACGCTGTCTAGGTTTGTCATAGATTTTCTTCCAAGGAGCAAACGTCTTTTAAATTCGTGGCTTCAGTCACCATCCACAGTGATTTTGGAGCCCAAGAAGATAAAACCTGTCACTCTCACTTTTTCCCCATCTATTTGCCATAAATTGACAGACCAGATGCCATGATCTTAGTTTTTTTGAATGTGGGATTTTTAAGCCAGCTCTTTCACTTTCCTTTTTCACTTTCATCAAGAGGCTCTTTAGTTCCTCTTCACTTTCTATCTTTAGGGTGTTATCATCTGCATATCTAAGGTTGCTGGTATTTCTCCTGGCAATCTTGATTCCAGCTTGTAACTCATCCAGCCTGGCATTTCACATGATGTACTCTGCATACAAGTTAAATAAACAGGGTGACAACATACAGCCTTGATGTACTCCTTTCCCAATTTTGAACCATATGTTGACTATAAACCACTTATCAAATAAATACTTTGCAAATATTTTCTCCCATTCAGTAGACTGTGTTTTCATTTTGTTGTTTCTTTTGCTGTGTAGAAGCTTTAGTTTGATCTAGTCCCACATATTCATTTCTACTGTTGTTGTCATTGCTTGTGGTATCAAATCCAAAAAAAAAAAAAAAATCATCACCAGAATTCACATAAAGGAGCTTCGCTCAGTGCAAGTGTCAGTCACTTTAGTCATGTCTGATTCTTTGTGACCCCATGAATTGTAGCCTGCCAGGCTCCTCTCTCCATGGGGTTTTCCAGGCAAGAACACTGGAGTGGGTAGCATTTCCTTCTCCAGGGGATCTACCCGAACCCAGAATCAAACCAGGTCTCCTGCATTGCAGGCAGATTCTTACCATCTGAGCCACCAGGCAAGTCCATGCAGGAGCTTACTGACTATTCTTCTAAGAGTTTTATGGTTTCAGGTCTTTAATCCATTTTGAGTCCTCTCACCTGAAATGAATCTGTTGTAGGCAGCATACAGTGGCCCTTGTTAAATTCATTCAGCCATTCTTCTGATTGAAGAAATTAGTCCATCTATGTTTAAAGTAATTATTGATAGGTAGTACTTATTGCTGTTTGATGTCTTCTGGTTCTTTTGTAGATCCCTAATTCCTTTCTTTGCTTGCTCTTTTCTTTTGTGGTTTGATGACTTTCTTTTAGCAGTATGCTTAGATCCTTTCTCATTATCTTTTGTGTAACAGTGGCCACAGGACTGGAAAAGGTCAGTTTTCATTTCAATCCCAAAGAAAGGCAATGCCAAAGAATGCTCAAACTACCGCATGATTGCACTCATCTCACATGCTAGTAAAGTGATGCTCAAAATTCTCCAAGCCAGGCTTCAACAGTATGTGAACCATGAATTTCCTAATGTTCAAGCTGGATTTAGGAAAGGCAGAGGAACCAGAGATCAAATTGCCAACATCCATTGGATCATCGAAAAAACAAGAGAGTTCCAGAAAAACATCTACTTCTGGTTTATTGACTATGTCAAAGCCTTTGACTGTGTGGATCACAACAAACTGTGGAAAATTCTTCAAGAGATAGGAATACCAGACCACCTGACCTGAGAAATACCAGACCACCAGACCTGCCTCCTGAGAAATCTGTATGCAGGTGAAGAACACTGGACATGGAACAACAAACAGACTGGTTCCAAATCAGGAAAGAAGTACATCAAGGCTGTATGTTGTTATCCTACTTATCTAACTCATATGCAAAATACATCATGAGAAATGCTGGACTGGATGAAGCACAAGCTGGAATCAAGATTGCCGAGAGAAATGTCAATAATCTCAGATATGCAGATGACTCCACCCTTATGGCAGAAAGTGAAGAACTAAAGAGCCTCTTTAGTGAAAGAAGAGAGTGAAAAAGTTGGCTTAAAATTCAACATTCAGAAAACTAAGATCATGGCATCTGGTCCCATCACTTTATGTCAAATAGATGGGGAAACAATGGAAAGAGTGAGAGACTTTATTTTTCTGGGCTCCAAAATCACTGCAGATGGTGACTGCAGCCATGAAATTAAAAGACACTTTCTCCCTGGAAGCAAAGCGATGGCCAACCAAGACAGCATATTAAAAAGCAGTCTTGAAAAAGAAGAATGGAACTGGAGGAATCAACTTGCCTGACTTCAGGCTCTACTACAAAGCCACAGTCATCAAGACAGTATGGTACTGGCACAAAGACAGAAATATAGATCAATGGAACAAAATAGAAAGCCCAGAAATAAATCCACACACCTATGGACACCTTATCTTCGACAAAGGAGGCAAGAATATACAATGGAGTAAAGACAATCTCTTTAACTAGTGGTGCTGGGAAAACTGGTCAGCCACTTGTAGAAGAATGAAACTAGATCACTTTCTAACACCACACACAAAAATAAACTCAAAATGGATTAAAGATCTAAACGTAAGACCAGAAACTATAAAACTCCTAGAGGAGAACATAGGCAAAACACTCTCTGACATAAATCACAGCAGGATCCTCTATGATCCACCTCCCAGAATACTGGATATAAAAGCAAAAACAAATGGGATCGATCTAATTAAAATTAAAAGCTTCTGCACAACAAAGGAAACTATAAGCAAGGTAAAAAGACAGCCTTCTGAATGGGAGAAAANTAAGACCAGAAACTATAAAACTCCTAGAGGAGAACATAGGCAAAACACTTTCCGACATAAATCACAGCAGGATCCTCTATGATCCACCTCCCAGAATACTCGAAATAAAAGCAGATCAAGATTTTAAAAGTACCATTATAAAAATGTTCAGAGACTTATTAAAAAAACAAAAAAAGATGGATGCAGTAAGTCAGCAGATGTGAGATCTCAGTGGAGAAATAGATACAATAAAACAGAACCAAATGGAAATTCTATAACTTTCAGTTTTAGATATCAGAAATGAAAGGTTCAGTCAATGAATTTAACAGCAGATCAGAGACTTCAAAAGAAGACAGTGAAATTGAAGGAAGATTAGTAGAATTATCCAATCTGAAAAAGAAAGATATAAAAAGAAAAAAGTCTGAATATGAAACTAATGTAGAGAGTCTCAGTGATCCTCAGTGATCTGTGAGAGAGATTAAAATGTCCATTAACAGTCTGAGGAAGACAGGGAATGGTTCAGAAAAAAATATTTGAGGAAACAATACCTGAAAATTTCCAAAATTTGGTGTGTGTGTTAGTCGCTCAGTCATGTCCTATTCTTTGGGACCCCACGGATTGTAGCCCTCCAGGCTCTTTCATTCATGGGATTTTCCAGGCAAGAATAGTGGAATGGGTTGCCATTTCCTTCTCCAGAAGATCTTCCCAACCCAGAGATTGGGCCTGGGTCTCCCACATTTCAGGCAGACTCTTTATCATCTGAGCCACCAGGGAAGCTCCCAAATTTGGTAGAAAAGTAATTAATTTATCTAAGAAGCTCAGCAAATTCCTAACAAGTATGAAGAAAACCACACTTAGCCACATCACAGTCATTCTTTTGAAAACCAGAGATAAAGAGGAAATCTAAAGATGGCCAGGGAAAAAATACTTATAGGGGAATAATCATGCATATGACAACTCATTGTCATAAGAAACAATGAAGTCCAGAGGAAAGTGGGGCAACATTTTTAAAATGTTGGAAGAAAGCAAAAACTCTGCAAATCAAGAATTCTGTATCCAGCATGAAAACTCTTCAAAAATTAGGATGAAATGAGGAGTTTTTAAAATAAAAGAAAAACAGAAAATTTCTTGCCAGAAGACCTGCACTATAAGAAATGCTAAAGCAAGTTCTTTAGTCTAAAGGGAAATGATACTGATGAAAACTCAGATATACTGAAAGTAATAAAAAGCACTGGGAATGATAAATATGTGGATAAATATAAAAGATGCAATTTTTAAACTTTATTAAAAAACATGGCACTTTAAAGCAAAGGCAAGATTGCTGGGAGAAATATCAATAACCTCAGATATGCAGATGACACCACCCTTATGGCAGAAAGTGAAGAGGAACTAAAAAGCCTCTTGATGAAAGTGAAAGAGGAGAGCGAAAAAGTTGGCTTAAAGCTCAACATTCAGAAAACAAAGATCATGGCATCTGGTCCCATCACTTCATGGGAAATAGATGGGGAAACAGTGGAAACAGTATCAGACTTTATTTTTTGGGGCTCCAAAATCACTGCAGATGGTGACTGCAGCCATGAAATTAGAAGATGCTCACTCCTTGGAAGAAAAGTTATGTCCAACCTAGATAGCATATTCAAAAGCAGAGACATGACTTTGCCGACTAAGGTCCGTCTAGTCAAGGCTAGGGTTTTTCCTGTGGTCATGTATGGATGTGAGAGTTGGACTGTGAAGAAAGCTGAGCGCTGAAGAATTGATGCTTTTGAACTGTGGTGTTGGAGAAGACTCTTGAGAGTCCCTTGGACTGCAAGGAAATCCAACCAGTCCATTCTGAAGGAGATCAACCCTGGGATTTCTTTTGAAGGAATGATGCGAAAGCTGAAACTCCAGTACTTTGGCCACCTCATGCGAAGAGTTGACTCATTGGGAAAGACTCTGATGCTGGGAGGGATTGGGGGCAGGAGGAGAAGGGGACGACCGAGGATGAGATGAATGGATGGCATCACGGACTCGATGGACGTGAGTCTGAGTGAACTCCGAGAGATGGTGATGAATAGGGAGGCCTGGCGTGCTGTGATACATGGGGTCGCAAAGAGTCGGACACGACTGAGCGACTGAACTGAACTGAACTGAACTGAATGCTGCATTTTGAAATTTGTAACACATGTAAAATAAAATATATGACACTAATAGCTCAGTGGATAAGAATGGAATTTTTCTCTTGCAAGTATCTTACATATCACAGGAAGTGGTTTAATATGAATGCTCTGCAGTATGTAATTAGCAAGGATGAGCAGTGTCATCCCAGGATATAGCTAAAACTTCAGTGAAAGTAACACACAGAATGCTTGAAATATGATTAATTCAAAGAGAATGAGCCAGGTGAAATGGAGAAACCATAATAACAAACAAGAAGGATTCAAAAATAGAAAACAAATATCGGGACAGTGGAATTAAGCACAATCATTTTAATTACCTAAAATGAATTGACTAAACTCTTCATTTAAGAGATAGAGACTGCCTGCACAAAAATGGAAGACTCTACAATATGCTCCCTACAAATGAAGCAATTTAAATATATGTATGCATGTAGTTTGAAAGTGAAAAAAGGATGGGAAATAGTGTACCCAGGATAGTGAGCATAAGAAAGCTGCTGTGCCTATATCAGCTTCATACAGAGAGACTTTCAGACAAAGATTATCATTACATATAAATAGAGACATTTCATAATGATGAGTTAATTCATCAGGAAGGCACAGAACTTCTAAATATACAGAGATACACATAATGCAGCTTTAAAATACATGAAGCAAGATCACAGAATTGAAGAGAGAACTAGACAAAGCCACAGTTACAAATGGAGATTTTAACACCTTGTTTTCATAAATCAATGGAACAAGGAGATTAAAAAAATCAGAATAGAAAGAGGAGGGAAAATTGAAAAGGAGATGAACCTCCTTCACCCTCACTGACAATGCATGCCCCTGCTTCCTCCTAGGGTCTTGTGAACACAGTTCTGAAATGGCCTTCTCTCACCCCTCTGTTTAGCAGAAGTGTGTGGAATCAGCTGAATAAATTACGAAACATATGTCATGATTCTCTTTGTGACAGTGTAAACCTGCTATTATTTATTGGGAGGAAAAACAGAACGCACAGAGCACCTCATTACAAGACAACTGAACAGCGCGAATCAGTCGCAGCGTTCCAGCTAGCCTGGCGTTTTGCGGGCTACCCGCAAACACGTATTTGCTCAACAGAGACAGTGCAGAGCTTCGCCTCGCTCTGTATACCATTTTTTGTTTTACTCTCTCTGAGTTATTTGATACTGAGGCTGTAGTTAGTTATGACTTCTGCTCATTGCAATGATTTGAAAACAGTATCAAAACAGAAGCCTCACGTTTCCTTCTTTGGCAGTTTCTCTCTGCCTTGGGCATTTTCCCTAAGCTTTCTCTCCTTCCTTTCTTTCCCGGGCATCTCCCATCTCCTGGGTCACAATTCTTGGGGGAGTTTTCTCAGCTGTAACCAGGGTTAAGACTGGCCTAACACAGGAATGATTCAGCGTTATGAACACTTTTCCCTGTGTGATGAGGTGGGGGAAGAGCTCATTGCATTAGTATGTGTGAGACTATTTCCTCAACTCCTATTCACTGGACTGCCAGGAAATTCCCTACTTTCTTTATCTTGTTCAGACTTCCAGCAGCATTTATCATACTCCTTCCTCCTCGAAACACTTCTGTCCATTTCTGAACCCCACACTCTACTGAACAGTCAGGCTTCCCTTGTGGCTTGGACTGTAAAGAATCTGCCTGCGATGCAGGAGACCCAGATTTGGTTCCTTGGTTGCAAAGATCCTCTGGAGAAGGGAATGGTTACCCACTCCAGTATTCTTGCCTGGAGAATTCCATGGACAGAGGAGCCTAGCAGGCTACAGTCCATGGGGTCGCAAAGAGCTGGACACAACTGAGTGAATAACACTTTCACTTCATGCCACGGAAGTCCTTGAATTACAGAGTTGGAGGGGCAACTCCACTGTTACCTTAGACTCTTGTCTTCCTACTTAATGAGTCTCAGGGTGTGGCCGCCAAATCCTTTTTAATACATTTCCAAGCTGGTAACAACCCCTTAAGTTCTATCTTCCCTTCTCCTTCGGTCAGAATTCACCAGTAATATTTTTTCTTTCTTTCCAAATGTCACAAACCTGCTACCCTTTGAGCCAAAGTTGCACCCCATACATGTATTCATACTGAACAGTTAAATTTATTTTTTTTTAGTTGCCAAATTAAAAATATCTGGAAATTTGACATACAAATACAAATTTTCAGATTTCCTTAAACAAACACAAAAAGAGAGAAGGAGGAGTCATTGCTAAGCTCCCTCCCACTCGCGTCTTCGGGTTCCTGACCGGCCAGGCGGCAGCCTCCTTGACGGTCAGCAATCACGCCTGCTCCTCAACCTCCCAGATACCCCAGAGTCCAAAGAAGTGAAAAAAGTTTGGAGAGCTCTGCTCTAAGTCATGTAGGAAAATAGGAATCTCATTATTTAGAATCCCAAGTCTCCTTTTTCTATCCTTATCGGCTATTTTATTTCTCAGGAATAAACCAACCTGAAAAAAAAATTTTTTTGAACTGTAGTTTCCTCTAGATGGCAGTATTGTACTGACATTCTCTCAGCTATCCCCATTCCGCCGCCTTCAAAATGTTAATTATCTAATTTTTCAGTGCGAATAATTTTTGTTTCTAAATTTATTTCAGTATTTTTCCAATGATGTCAATTTATCAGTAAGCAGGTAGAGTCCACAAGCTACAGCATTTAAAAGAACAAAACGACAATCTTCTTTTTTTCCCCCCTCTTGGAATTTCCTGGGTTGATTAGTAGAAACAGAACATATTGCGACGTGTAATTGTCATGATTACGCAGGCTGTTCATTTAGAGTTTGTGTGTGCACATGAATTCAGCTGCCGCATCTGCAATGCATGCTGGAAAAAGAGCCCCTTTCTCTATGCACTTGGAAACATCAAATGTTTCTCATTTGGAGCAATTTCTTTATTTTGTTTTGTGGATACTGAATGTTACCCACAAATATGGGAGGCGAGGGAGCAGAAAATAGTGTGTACTACAAGGAGGAGGCTCTTAGAGATATACATGTACATAAGTAGACACATGTGAGCTGTGTGTCGGCCTCATATATAAACGAGGCGAGTGCCGCAGAAAGAAAAGTTGTGTATGATAATTAGATTAATGGTTTGGGAGCAAATTCATTTCAGAGCAACTAATTAAATATTTCATTGGAGTTATTTTATGTAATTTGCTTTGGTATGCCACAGACAGATATTAAGTATTTAATTTTGTCTTCAAGTACAACCAACTAATATTTCACTGATTTAATTCTTTGGTTTTGGTTTCAGGTTTTCAAAGTGCTATCTTTTTAGTCCTGGTTGATCCACTTGACAGCTGAGTGTGACAGAGGGACCCTGCAGTTCCCTTTTGTAAAAGCTTGGTCAATTACACCTTGGACCAACCCAAGGAGGATTTAAGCCTTCCTGTTGTCATCACTTTGATTACTCCCTTAAAAGGTTAGACTTGAAAGAGCTCCATGAGGGCTTCTCTCACTGAGTGTTTGAAGGTTATAGTTTCTTTGATGGACGAGTCCTCCAGTCCCTGCATGAGCCCTCTCGGGGATGGGACTGTCTTGGGCAGCACTGTGCCAATACTGGCCCCACTGAGAGACAGAGGTGGGGACCTTTTTTCTTCACTCTGAGCTGGAGGAGGGCAGCGACAGGAAAGAAATGCAAGCCGACAGGTGAGAAGGGCTGCGCCCAGGGAGCTCTGCAGGCTACATGTGGAGTGTGGGGCCCAGGCAACACAGCCTCCAGGAAGTTACCATGATTTCTTTGGAAATGGCACGGAGAGGGAACCCATCTGACTGGGCAGGCTTATTCTATATGCAGCGAGCAGAGTCCACTGTGACCTCTCTCTGTTATGTATAGACTATCTTACTTCTATGGCTCCTGACTCCTCCCCACCCCTGAACTGAATGCCTCGACTCTTAGATCCAAATGATGGATTTTACCTTTGTTCCACTACTTGGCATACTCTTTCCATATCCTTCTTGGAGTCTGGCTTTGGATCAAACTTTGCAGCACCCATGGAAGATCTTTAGAGAAAAGGTCATCAGTAGCTTTGACTTTCAGGCAAAAGCACCCTTGCTAGCATGAGCGGGTTCCTCCTTGTAAAGTCAGAACAGTGGCCTGACCTCCTCAGATATAGCTTCCACCCTGCCGGACAACCAGCTCCTCCCGAACACCCTTCCTGACTCCTCTCCTCCTCTCTCTTCCTTTTCTGTCTTCCGGACCATAGTTAAGACTGAACGTCTTTCACTAAGCCTTCCTGGACACATCTATTTCCACATCAGAATTTTCCCTCTCTCTAAATACTTCCAGATCCTTAGTCCACCCGTTTGGAAGGAGTTAAGAGAGATAAGTGGTCTATCTTTTTGTCCAGATTTTCAGCGGCTCTAACCCTGGGTAAATGGAATCGGTATTAGAGCACATAAAATCCAACTTTCTCTGGAGCATTTTAAATTCTGACAACCTTTCTAGTTTCAAGAAAAATTTCAAGACAAGTCACTTTTTATAAGCAGCGTGCATTTTCAACACCACAGCCTTTGGCTAATGGGATCTTGTTATAGGAAGTGTGAGGTCTGCATTTCCACCTTGGAACAGTCTCATCTTGCCCCAGGTCTGGAAGTCCTGTGCTCCACCTCGCTCTCTGTCAAAATGCTCACTGTGTAACTGACAGAGTTTGCAAAGACTGAACGACTTGAGGGAGCAGAAAGGAAAGAGCTGAGCTGAGAGGTGGGGCTGATGGGGTATGCCCCAGCTTTAGATTTTGAAATCCTTTAAGAAAAAATCAGTGTTTTCTAAGATGAGATGAAGAGTGGGTTCCAGGCAGAGGGAATAGAAGATGCAGAGATATGGAAATAGGAAACAGCTAATAGAGTCGGACACGACTGAAGCGACTTAGCAGCAGCAGCAGCAGCAACTACATATCCCTGTGCTTCAGGGCTTAACTAAATTCCTGTCTTTTTCAGAACTCTTTCACTGATAATCTCAGACCACAGAGATGTTCACTGTGGTTGCCTGTCGTCCCTACAGAGCGAGACTGGAAGCCCCAAGAGACCAGTTCCATCCTTTCTGACATCTAATCCAGTCCTCAGGACTATGTTCCCGAACTGCTCAGACACTGGTGTCCTGTAGGGGGAGCCCAGGATGAATACAGTTGAAATTACTGGGTTTGCAGCTTCTTACTGATTCTGCAACAAAGGAAAAGATCTTTCATCGAATATATAAGGTGAAAAAAAAATGCTTGAGTTTCTCTTGGTGGAAAACAAAGGGAAGTTTGCATAACTATGACTGTCTTTTCAGCATGTAAAGTGCTGTTTTTCTGCAGAATAGGGTTTTTAATATTTGATAAGTCTTTGAGAACACTGCGCTGTAACAGCACTGAACGGTGGGGCTCAGTTCAAAGGCTTGTACAAATATTTCTAAAGAAGAGCCATATTAAACAGTCCAGTTTCCCTGATCTGTGCTTTAAGTTTATTGACACATAAATCTTCAGAAGAGTTCTTGACCTCACGTTCCTCCAGACTTTAACGCTGGCCTTTTTATAGACCAGAAATCTGGCCACTTTGTATTCCTCCAACAGCTACAACAGTAAAGCCACCTTCATTAGGGAATAAAATTGAAAACTGCCTCCCAATTGAGCAGTTGATTTGAATGAAATCTGTTGTTTGTCTTAGGATGTTGTAATCAGTGATAGATGTTGAGGGGCGTTTGGGGGCTTCTGTGGATTCTGACACAAAGCATAATAACTGGAGCTGCACCCATGCCCGCTTCCATCATTCTGAGCAGCGTGAAGGGCTTCCCACCAAAAGCCCACCGCTGGCTGGGATGGGGTTTGGGCTTGCTCTGATTTGTCACACGATGCCCCCAAGGCAGAAGGTCAGAGAGGTTCGGATTTTGTTCAAGAAAAATCATAGTTCTTCATTTGTGAACAACTCTTTAAAGGAAATACTTTCTAGTGAGTGAGTGAGTGTGTGTACGTGTGTGTATGTGTGTGTCCCAACCATCGCACCAACAAGGACACCACATTTTGGTTCTCACTGCCCACCGAGCGTATTGCTCGTGTGGCTTCATTTGTAATCTGCCTAGCCCTCTCTTCCTGGTCAAATACCAACACAGCTCTCTGAACCCGCAGCTGCTGCTTCATGCTTTCCCTGCCTGTTCTTAAAATCAGAGAGGAGTCACTTTTCCCTGGTGTGGTGACCTTCGCTGGGCTTGCTTGCTCTCAGTTTTTCCTGATTCCTGCCTGGTGAGGGAACGTGCTAAGCTGGGACTGGCTTAGAATTCAAACATGTTGTCTGTCCCCAGAGTCTTTACTGTCTTAATTAAGCCGTAAGACGTTGCTGAGGGATGGGGGGAGCAGTGAATAATCTTCTCTTTTTGATTTGCCCAAAGTGTATTTGGCTCAAAATAAAATGCAGGTAAAGGTACATTTCTTTCCCTAAGAGCTTTGAATAATAGAAATATTATTGTGCTGAGCAGGGTTCGAAGCAGGAAGATATTTGAAGAATTTGCTTCTGGTTTTGCTCCAGCTGGTCCCAGGAAGGGGATGATGGACCTTTTTGGGGCTGGCCAGTTCTTCTCTGGGCTTTGTGTAGCTTTCATGCTTGCTGATGATATAGACCAGGTCATAGATTGTTCTGGTAAACAGCTAGATTTTTTTTCTTCGCTTCTTATAGAATCTTCTTTTGTATCCTTCATTTACAAATAGGTCAGAAAAAATAGGGCTTTCTCCAGAGGATGTGTTAACTCATTATCCACTAGCTGTTATTTCACAGATGTCTGCCAAACTTTGCACTTTATGTGGTACATATTTTATTAGTTTGCACATAGATGGATGTTGGCAGTTACTCAAGGATCTACTGAAAGCAAGCAAATCCTTTACCAACATCACATGTTTATTCTCTTGTGTTCTTTTGTGTCGTATTTATATCCCCTGTTGATAGCAACTTATTTTATCATCATCTATCATTTCCTTTTGTCTCCTTAAATATAGAGTGAATTTCCTGCTTGGTTAATTTCTGGAAGATTATCTTTTGAAATATGATTGTGTTGATTTGATAAATGTTTTGTAAATATTTTTGGAAAACATGAGTTTTATAAATTATAGAGTTTGATAGTAAATAATGAATGTTTCTGACTTCCTGGTGACTGTATGTATGAAAGTCAGTTATGATTTTTGTCTTATCCTCACTTCCCGAGCCCCTCAAGCCTATGCCTCATCTTTCTTTGTTACCTTTGTTAGTAAGTATTGAATCTGTTTTCCTTTTCTTTAGATTATTCATCATCAATTTAAAGGACTCGTTGTCACTAACTTTTATATAAGCAGCCCATCACCTAAGTCAAATACAGTTGTTTGAGCAAAGTGCCTGGGAACACAGGGAAGGAGGTTGGAAAAGGGAGTAAAAGAGAATAAACTTACTGTAGACTCTGTGCCAAGGGCTTTACAGAAGTTATTTCATTTCTTCTTCACAGTGACCCTGTAAAACAGATATCAGATGCAAGGGATGAGACTCAGAAGTTAAATCTTTCACCCAGGGCCATGCAGTGATGGAGATGAGATTGGTACCAGCCGAATATGGCTTTGGAACATAATCAAGAGAATTCAGTAGGTGAGGGCAGATGGGAGGGAAAAGGATGGTTTGAAGATAATAAATTTCACCCACTAATGAGCAATTAGTTAAAACACATGTAAGGACATATGTTCACCTGTCACACACAGATACACAAAATTAATCTCGGGACTCAAGGACAAAAAAGAAGAGAGAAATGAGAGAAAGTATGAAGGTGTGCTGGGATGGTCCCGCAGGAACTTTCTGATAGGAAACCACAGCTGCAAGTGCAGGCCAGTCCCCAGACAGGATGACAACCCCTCCCCTTGCGTCTCTGCATTGGTAGGTGGATTCTCTACCACTGTGCCACCTGGGAAGCCCACATGCACACTCCTATATATGAAATAGATAACTAATAAGGACCTGCTGTATAGCACAGGGAACTCTTCTCAGTATGCTGTACTGCTCTATATGGGCCAGGAATCTAAAAGAGTGATATAAATGTATGTATAACTAATTCACTTTGTTGTACACTTGAAGCTAACACAGTGTTGTAAATCAATTATACTCCAGTAAAAATGAAAAAAAAAAAAAAAAAGGAAATGCTCAATGCACCTTTGATGAAGGAAGGAAAGAAAAAAAGGAAGGAAGGCAGGGAGGAGTTCCATCAGATGGCATAACTTTGACTGTATCCTAGCTCCACGTTCCTGATATTACAATGCTCTCTTCCATTAAACTGATCCTGGAAAGCACCATGCTTAATGACCCCTTCATGGCCTTGGGTTTTCCTGTCATCCAAGGTGATTAATCTCATGTGCCAGCAATGACTGCAGCTGGTCCTGAAGAGCTCAGAAGGCTGGCTATGTCTCTCGGTGCCTCATCCTTGGAGTGTTTGCCTCACAGTTGTTGAGTTTTCCACATACAGTGTAGATCTTTTTTTGACGCGACAGGTTCTCACTTCTTGTACCAAAACAATCCCACTCTGGCTGGTTGCTTTTATATGTGTGGAAAAACATATACTTAGGTAAGAGATCCTTTTGAAAATAAATTGGAAAGGACACCTGAAATTAATTTCAAAGCTTCTTCTGTAGCTGGCAGCTTTTTCTGCAGATGTGTTCATCTCAGGGATGTGGACTCTGGTTTTCTGAGTGTTAGTGTAAGTGCAGTCTGTTTAGAAAAGCAAATCTGCGTCTATCTGCTAATTAGACATGGCTGTGAAACTACGAGGCCCTGGCAGAGGCGACGCATGCTCCCCGCTCCTCTGCCAGGCCCCCTCTCACACTCTGTGAGCTGTTACATGTCCCCTTTCAGCTGGGAGAACCCACATTCTCTTGCATAAGTAGCATGTCCGAACAAAGTGTGGAAGCAATGCGCTTAGAACCAGCTCTTCTTGGACACGTAAGTGGTGGACCTAAAACTGCACATCAACACCAAAACCAAATACAGAAGAGAAACACATGAACCCCTGCATCCCCCACTCCCAGCCCGTAACACATAAGATGGAATAGCAAAATCCTCACATCTGATCTGAAAAATCTCAGACTTCTCTGAAATGGCTGGCACCAGCCCTGAGGAATTCCAGCACTCCTGTGGCAGAGGCTTGCAGCATGGATAGCGAGGCTGATGGAGCTGGGACAGGATCTGTGAGTCTGGCAACACAGTGACCTTGGGCAGAAGCTTAATGTCACTTGGGCTCCCTCTGGCCACTTCACACATCTGTCAAAGGCGCATAATAACCCATCATCATCTCATGTGGGGGCTGAGGATTAATTAATAAGTGATTGTAAATTACTTGGCACTCCTCAGAGTCCAGGCATTCCATAAATGCAAAGAATCGTTATTATCCTGCAATTCAGCTGGCTCTGAAGCACTAATGACCTCGGGGAAGCTGCTGGAACGCACGATGTGGTCTTTGCAGTTTGGAAACCAAAGGTGGAGGGACTAAATGGAGCTTTATTTCCCCGTCAACCCTACTATGAAACAAGACATTCTTCCCCACAAAAATGTCTGCCCTATGGCATTTTATCCCCTAAATTATGAAAACAAGTACCATCCTTGTTTCTGGCCTTGAATTCACAGCGCGAGTGCGGCAGTTCCCAAGGCCAATTCTCAGAGCACCAGGCTCGCATGACACACAGAACCAACAGGGCTTTGTCGGGACACCACGCATAATGCACTCTAGTGTGTTAACGACCTGCAAGGGCTTTGTAAGAACATGCTGAATTTTTTGTTTGTTTTGTTTAAATTTTTTCATTTTTAATTGAAGGATAATTGCTTTACAATATCGTATTGGTTTCTGCCATACATCAACATGAATCAGCCATAGGTATACATATGCACCCACCCTTCCACTCCTTCCCACCCTTCTAGGTTGTTACAGAGCCCTGGTTTGAGTTCCCGGAGTCATTCAGCAAATTCCCATTGGTTATCTATTTTACATATGGTAATATGTTTCCATGCTACTTCTCTCTACTCTCTCCTTTCGTCCCAACCTCACCTTCCTCCCCTCCGCCCATGTCCATAACTCTAGAACAGGTTGAACTTTATTTATCCTGCTCCTCAAATTATTGGATAAAGTCTAGTGGATGTTTGTAAAAATTGCACACTCCAGTCTGTGTGCCTCCCTGATTGGAATGTGACTTTGAGGCTTTTCTCATCAGAGGGTGGGGCTGTTTCTGTGCCTTTGAGTCTGGGCAGGCCTGGTAACATACTGTGGCCAATAGGATGTGTCCAAAATGACATGGTAACAGTTCTGAGCCTGGGCATCAGGAGGTTTTGCAGCTTCTATTTCCACAGTTAGAACCCTGCCAGTCTCCACAAGATCCAGCCCAGGCCCTTCTGCTGGATGATGAGAGAGATGTGGGCCAAGCCAACTACCAGCCAACAGCCAGAGCCATCCAACTTGGTGGAAAGAAGCCGATTACAGACATGTGAGAGCGACCAGTGGTGCACAGCCCAGATAATCCACTAGTGTTGCTTTAATCCACTAAGTTTGGGGTGGTTGTATGTAGCAATAGATTCATAAAACAAGAGTGGCATCCATTTAAAAAATCCTTATACTATTCCCAGGGATACAAATTGGAGTTACAAGTTGGCAATGCTTAGACTAGCATTTGGCCGGATTGGCTGTGATCAGCTCAGGATCTTTGCTGCCTCTCTGTCCATTTTTTTCTGTGTTTGGAGGAAGAAGTAGGGATTTATATGCCCCACAGTTCCTGTCCTCATATGGTTCTGGGATATATTTAGCCAACCAGAACCACTTGAATGAGATTTGGAAAGTGAATGAAAAGAAAAAGCTATTGTCCTTGGGTAATTGTGAGCAGGAGTGTGGGCAGATGCTGGTGTGAACTTTGTAACAGCTTCTGGGTGAGTGCCTAGAAACCATCCCTAGAGTCCTTCTACTTCTGGGTTTATGAACTCAGGCAGTTTCTTCCCCAGACCTTTCAAAGGTGTGTAAACCTCTGATGGGGAGATTTCCAGTTACATTTGGAATTAGAAAGTGATGACAGCTATAAGGGCATTTCTAGGGTATAGCACATGCCTGTGGCTGATGGCCCAGGGGAACCACACTCCAGCTAAAAGCTCTACTTTGCTATCTTTTAAAAATAAACGTTTACTAATGTATTATAAGGGACTTCCCTGTAGCTCAGAGGTATAAAGAATTCTCCTACAAGGCAGGAGATATGGGTTCAATCCCTGGGTCTGGAAGATCCCCTGGAGAAGGAAATGGCAACCACTCCAGTGTCCTTGCCTGGAAAATTCCATGGACAGAGGCTGGTGGGCTGCAGTCTGTGGGCATCACAGAAGACTCGACAAAATTTAGCAACTAAACAACAACAACAATTATAAGAGATTCAATTCAGTAACGGCCAAATGTAAGTTGGTGATGGACAGGGAAGCCTGGCATGCTGCAGTCCATGGGGTTGCAAAGAGTCAGACACGACTGAGCAACTGAACAGAACTGAACTGAACTGAACAGCCAAATGGGAGAGATGTTTATAGGAAGAGGGAGCTTCTATGCCCTCCTGGGGCACACCACCCTTCCCAGCACCAACCTGGAAGCTCTTACTCCTTTTCAGTTCAGTGCCCTAGGGACCTTTCTGGACATTTTGCCTCATTTTACTTGTGTAAAATGGGAATGACAATTTTTATCCTAAAGAGTTGTGAGGAAAAGACATGGTCCAGATGTGCGAATCTGTGGGACATGGTTGCTCTCTAAATGGCGCTTATCTATCTGTTCAGGCCAAGTCCAAATGTTCAATTAATGGAGCCTACATTACTGAATTGTACTCAAGTGGTCCCATGTTTCTCCCTTCACTTTTCTGTTAAACATGACACATTAGTACATCTCAAGGAATCCTCAGTAACTTCCCCAGTATCTCTATTGGCCTCTCTGCTTCCTGATCTCTACATCTTTTATACAACTTGCTCCTGTTGCAAAGATTGTTTTCTAATAAGCAAAAGCATTGACTCAGGTGAATTAGAACGCAATTGCTGTGATATTTCCCAGGGATTTGCATTTGAAATCAACAAACAAATCAAAATATCTCATTCCTCTGAAAGGATCTCAATAGGATTGTATTAAAACTCAAAGGCAGGGTGGGCGGTGCAGGGATGAGGAAAGCAGCCATCCATTCTCACTGGGTAGCAGTTGCTGTGTTGTGAGAGGCCCACAGGAATCAAGACTGAGTTAGAAACAAAAAAAAAAAAGAAAAACTTTGTCTGGCGTCTTGCTATTTTAGCTTGTTGCTTGCTTACCTATAGGGAGGTAGCTGTGGGTGTGGGTGTTGGGCTTCTTGAACTTTTTTATGAAGGAAACTTAAGTGCAACCAAGAGGAAACTCTTCTCCCCAGAGATCTGCGTGTGTGTTCCAGCCCACAAACCCATGGCATTTACTTGATCTTAACAATGCATATTAATTTTTCCTAGATGTAATAATCTAGTTTAGTATGAAAATTGTATTTCCCCCTAACTCTTTGTAGATAACTGATACTACAGGAAGATGGGTGTACCAGGTTTGCTTCTTGAGTGGTAATACTGTGAAGAGAATGGACTCAGACTCAGATATGGGTTTGAATTCTGCACTCCCCATTGTATAGCAGCACGAGCTGTGGAAAGTGAATGAATTAATCTGCGCTGATTACTCATCTGGGGAAAAAAAAGAGAACAATATTTCTTTGGCAAGGTTGTTGCGAGGATAAGAATTAAATAAGACAAGGCATGTAAAGTGTACAACAAAGTAAGGGATAATATGTGCATAGCAAACAGTAGCTGTTATTTTTATTGTTATTTATTGTTTTGGGGGGGCTTTCCTGGTGGCTCAGTGACAAAGAATCCTCATGGGTTTGATCACTGGAAGATCTTCTGGAGAAGGAAATGGCAACCGGCTTCACTATTCTTGCCAGGGAAATTCCATGGACAAAGGAGCCAGGAGGGCCACAGTCCATGGGGTCGCAAAAGAGTTGGCCATGACTTAGTAATTAAAACACATCCACACATTCTTTTTTGGAATACTTTTTAAAACAAATTGAAGTAGAGTTGAATTATAATATTGTGTTAGTTTCAGGTATGTAGCAAAGTGATTGGGTTATGCATATATATCTATATTCTTTTTTCAATTCTTTCCCATTATAGATTATTATAAGATTTGAATATAGTTCTCTGTGCAACACAGTAAATCCTTGTTGTTTATTTTATATATGGTACTGTGCAGTGTTAATCTAGTACTCCCAATTTATCCCTACCCCTCCTTCTTCTTTGATAACAATAAGTTTGTTTTCTATGTCTCTGTGAGTCTGTTTCTGCTTTGTAAAGAAGTTCATTTATCTGATTTTTTTTTTAGATTCCATGTGTAAGTGATATCATATGGTATTTGTCTTTCTCCACCTGACTTAACTTCACTTAGTATGGTAATCTCTAGGTCCATCTGTGTTGATGAAAATGACATTATTTCATTCATTAGTAGCTGTTATTTTTATTGTTATTTATTGTTTTGGGGGGGCTTTCCTGGTGGCTCAGTGACAAAGAATCCTCATGGGTTCGATCACTGGAAGATCCTCTGGAGAAGGAAATGGCAACCGACTTCACTATTCTTGCCAGGGAAATTCCATGGACAAAGGAGCCAGGAGGGCCACAGTCCATGGGGTCGCGAAAGAGTTGGCCATGACTTAGTAAGTAAAACACATCCACACATTCTTTTTTTGAATACTTAAAAAAAAAATTGAAGTAGAGTTGAATTATAATATTGTGTTAGTTTCAGGTATGTAGCAAGTGATTGGGTTATGCGTATATATCTATATTCTTTTTTCAATTCTTTCCCATTATAGATTATTAAAGATTTGAATATAGTTCTCTGTGCAACACAGTAAATCCTTGTTGTTTATTTTATATATGGTACTGTGCATGTGCTAATCTAATACTCCCAATTTATCCCTACCCCTCCTTCTTCTTTGGTAACAATAAGTTTGTTTTCTATGTCTCTGTGAGTCTGTTTCTGTTTTGTAAAGAAGTTCATTTATCTGATTTTTTTTTAGATTCCATGTGTAAGTGATATCATATGGCATTTGTCTTCCTCCACCTGACTTAACTTCACTTAGTATGGTAATCTCTAGGTCCATCTGTGTTGATGAAAATGACATTATTTCATTCATTTTATGGCTAAGTAATATTCCATTGTATATATATGCCACATCTTCTTTTTGAATTTATCTATTGATGGACACTTAGGTTGCTTTTATGTCTTGGCTTATTGTAACTAGTTCTGCTGTGACTCCACCTGACTTAACTTCACTTAGTATGGTAATCTCTAGGTCCATCTGTGTTGATGAAAATGACATTATTTCATTCATTTTATGGCTAAGTAATATTCCATTGTATATATATGCCACATCTTCTTTTTGAATTTATCTATTGATGGACACTTAGGTTGCTTTTATGTCTTGGCTTATTGTAACTAGTTCTGCTGTGAATATTGGGGTACACATATCTTTCCAAATAAGAGCTTTGTCTTTTTCAGATTTGTATGTCCAAGAGTGGGACTGCTAGATCATATGGTAACTCTATTTTTAGATTTTTAAGAAACTTTCAAACAATTGTTACTTACTCATAGAAGGAAGAAAGTGTAATTTTTCTCATCTACTTGATACTGGAAGACCACTTAAATTTCATCTTATGGCTGAGATCTCACAGTGGACGTTGTGAAACTTTTGCTGATGTGGAGTTGAATAAGGAGCCTGGACTAGGCAGAGAAAAGGAAATACACATGTGTAAAGATGGACTGCATGTGAACAGTGACTTTGATATCCTTCAGCTGATGGTAGCCAATGGTCTCTTCCTGAGAGACTTGCCTATGTTTATGCAGATCTAAACCTTTACTCAAATAGTCATGTCCTTGGGACCCTGGAGTTTTTATGGCATGTCGAGCTGCCTGTACCTATTTATTTGGTTCATTTTATCTGCTTTATTTCTTTGCCCAAACATAAATTTCAGACATTCAAATGCCTTGTCAAGTAAGTATGATAGGATAAAATTAGAGGATAATAACCAAGGTTTGCCTCTTGGTTCCTTTTTTGGTTTTTGCTATTTTCTTCTCTCTCTCTCTTTTTTTTT
>SJYT01040136.1:513235-543306 GCA_006410635.1 Cephalophus harveyi
ACACGTGGCCAGTTCATGGTGTTATAAAATCAGTTTTTCCTCCAAAGAGGTGATAAAGATCAATGGCTTGTTGGTGGTAATGGATGAGCAGAGTGAATGTCACCAGGGTTAAGGCCATGATGGATTTCCATTTGGGAACATCGACAAATGCCTGTCTTAATAGAAACTCTGGGTAAGTTTGAGGGGTTCTGCAAATCAGTTGTGACTTTGCAGTAGCAGCAGCAAAGTAGAGAGGACTTAGGACTTGCTTCCTGAGGAGGCAGCAGACTTCGTACAGGAGAAAAGAATATCTGCTATGCTGAAATAGAAAGTAGAAGTAATGGCCTGTGTGTCTCGGCCAGGGGATGGCAAACCTCTTCTGTAATGAGTCAGATAAGTATTTTTGCTTGTGGGCTGTTCATTCTCTGTCACAGCGGCTTAACTCTGCCCTTGAGAGGGAAAGCAGGCAGCCTCCTGGCCCTGGAAGTGCTCTCTGTGAATCATGAAGAGATGCAGAAGAAGCTGTGTGGACCAGAGGGCAGAGAGGGCCCTCACGTTTCAGCAACATCTATAGACAGATGAGGACTGAAGGGTAAAGACAAAAGGGAACGGTACATCTCAGTCAGCGTGGATGACTGTTCATGATGGAGCCAGGAATTTCTTCCCAGATTTTAATCCCTCCCTGGGGGAGGTGTGGGGTGTGTTGTGTATGTGTGTCAGAGAGAGAGAGAAATAGAGAAAGAAAGAGAAAGCTTACAGGGACAATATCCTGAATTGATTGAGTTCAAACCCCAAAATCACTGCACTTCTTTGAATTGGAAATTTTTATTCCTCCATCAGTTGTAAATGGCATCTCAAGGTAAGCTTACATCAGTCATGGGTAAATTAAAAAGGTGACATTTTTGCACACTGAGCACTGTGATTATGTAAAATCTGTGTATGCTGTGTGCATATGAATCGTTATAAGAAATAGTATCAAGGAGATCCAGATTTTGGAGTTGGGAAAAAGCCAAAAGTTCAGAGCACCTACGTAGAAATATCATTTCCTGCAATTCCTGGCTTATTCTAGAACTGAGTCAGCTATGTTATTTGCAGGGTCCAGCACAAAATGAAAATGCAGGTCCTTTTCTTCAAAATGTGGAAAACAAGTACTGTTTAAAAGTGGTACAATATAAAACTTTTTCCTTTCTTCCATGGTCTGTTTTTCGATTTGTGATGGCATTTTGTATTTGCTCTTTAAGGTTGTTTTAAGTAAAGACAAATTAAAATTTTAATTATTAATAGGACTTTTACTATTCATCTGTATATTTTGCAATGTCTCTTTTAAATGCAAACATAAGAGCATTTAACTCATATAATCACCTAAATTACATAATTCATATTTTGCAGCTTGTACCCATATATAAATATATATGTGTATATATATATACACATGCATATAAAATATATATGTGTGTGTGTGTGTGTATATATATATATATATATATATATACACAAACATATAAAAATATATATATTTTTTCTTACCAGAAGAGTCAAAATGCTGCACCAAATGTGCATGTACTAAGAAGTGAAATTTAAAACAGTTTTAACACAGCTGGGATCATGCACATTCCACCGTGACTCTATATTTGGCTGACGATGAGTCAGGAAGGACGACAGACAGGAAAAGGGATTATGAGTTAACCGTCTTTCCCTTTCCTTCTGTGTCATCATTTTCAGCATCTGTGGTTGGCTAACAAAGGTGAGTAACACGAGGAAGACAAGATATGGTAGCGTTCAGGTTTCCTCCGCTAGGAATGCTCTAACAAGGAACCACAAACAGGAACTCAGTGTTAGTTGCTCAGTCATGTCTGACTCTTTGCGACCCCACGGTCTGTAGCCCATCAGGCCATGGAATTCTCCAGGCAAGAATACTAGGCTGGGTTGCCATGCCATGGCATGTATCAGAAGTGTATCATCTCACAGCTCCAGGGGGAGAGGTCTGAGGTCAAGGTGCTGGCAGGGCCATCTCCCCTGAAGGCTCTAGGGAAGGCTCTTCCAGATCTCTCCCCAGCTTCTGGAGCAAGCCTGGGCTTGTGGCAGTATGACGCCAATCTCCACAGGCCGTTTTCCTTGTACGTGTCAGGGTCCAAATTTCCCCACTGTATCAGGATACCGGTTATATTGGAGTAGGGGCTGTCCTACTCCAATATGACCTCATTTAAGCTAATTACAGCTGCAATGACCCTATTTCCAAATTAAGTCGCATTCTGAGGTGCTGGGGATTAGGACTCCAGACCATGAATCTGTGGGCAGGGACGCAGTTCAACCCGCAGCAATTTCCTTGTTTGTTCATGTTTCTCAGAACTCACAGCTGCATTTGGAGCAAGTTCTGGCTTGAACAGAAAGCATGACCTCTCGGGGCTGGCAGCGTACCCCTTACCCAGTGATACACACGAATCGTGCTGAATTCCCCTTTGTTGGCCACCTGCTTTCTGTGCTCCTCGGGAGCCTAAACACCATCTGGGAGTGTGATGGCAGGGGAGAGGGATGGACACACTTAGTGTTTATCTCCTCTGCTCATGTACGTGTTCCATTGTCCCATCAGACTTCACTTATAAAACCCAAGTTCAGAGAGAAAATCATTAAGGATCCAAAGATGGTGACACTTGAGCATTAAACCAAGCAGGGGCTCTCTGAGCCTTGGGTCCTATGGATTGCATGGGTTGCACCCGCCCAAAGCGAGCTGTCTCAGAAATGTGGCCCAGATCTCTTACCTGAGCTTCATCCTTTGTTCTATAGAACCTTAGAAACTTGTGGGTGACCAAATGCAGCCACTGACTTCCTGGGGTCCATGGAGGTTAAGCGCCTGTCCCAAGCTTCCCAGCGAGAACAGGCAGAGCTGGAGCCCCTCTGACAGGTTCTCAGGCCATCACTAAGAGTTCTCCATCCATCACCTGGCCACCTGCTTCTCAGCTACCTTGCTTATTAAGAATGAGCTCACTGTGGATACCCAGAGCACAGAGCGTTCTCCAGGTTCATCGTCCCCAGGATGTGCCAAGATCTCCTCAGATGGGTATTAATAGGGACCTGACCCACTTTGCCTTCTTAGATGGCAGTGGAGGCAAGCGGCAGCTGTTACCCATTGTTTAGGGCTATGGGACAGTGAGCAAAGCTGAGATGTTGGAAGGATCTGATTTTTCCTGTTCACTGCTCAGTGAAAAGCTCTGAATTTTAAGTGGGGTGCTGGATAGTGAGGAAGCCAGAAAGTGGCCTTATCACACAGCAGGGGCTCAGTATTTAGATCTGGCCTGGGGCAAAATGCTCTAATGATGGAATTGAGTTTTAGGGTTCCCCAGACACCCCCTGGCCTCTTTCTTGTCTCAGTTAACTTTTGCTACATAACAAACTACCCAAAACTTAGTGCCTTGAGAGAATAGCCATCCACTTGGCTCAGTATTTGGATTGGACTCTGCAGGACAGTTCTGGTCTGGCCTATCTTGCTCAGGTATTTGTGTCTATGGCTGGGGCTTGCTGGCTTGTAAAGGATTAGAGTAGCTTTTGACCATGTCATGCCACATTCTAGGGACATTCTAGAATAAGCCTGCCATGTTCTATTGATCAAAGTAGGTCACAGGCCAGCTCAGATTCAAGAAATGGAGAAGAAATAGATTCCACTTTTTTTGTGGGAGGAGCTATCAGGTATTGTGGCCATTTTGTAATTTACCTCATAAACTCCAGGACGCCTCTCAAAATCTCATGTCTTCCATTCAAGCCTGCTACCCTTCACCTATCCTTGGTCTCACTGCTTTTTACTAATCCCACCCTCCTTGTTCTTCTGGGCTATTTATTTGAAATCTTTTATGGGAAAGAACCAGTTTATTTTAGAATGACCTGTGACAGATAATAGGTAACAGAAGTGGGAACACTAGTAGGTTTTTCTGGGGCTTGTCTTATGATAGAACTTTCAGGCATTTTGGAAAACCAGGCCTTATATCTATCTTAAACTTTCATGATCATAAGAGTTATCTGGGGAGCTTGTTGGAAAATGCAAATTCCTAATTCCGAATTTTCTGGGAGGAACTTAGGAGTCCATATATTTCAAGCTTCCTGGGTGTTTCTTTTTAAATAACTGGTTTTGGAAACACAAACTTATTTCAAAAGCATAAGAAGCATCTTGGCAGGAGGCAGGGAAGGTATCTGAATCCCAGAGGGATAGACTGGGTCTTATTTTTTCTCTGTCCCCACAGCGCCTGACACCTGTGTAGCTGTCTTTCTCTGTTTAACTGAATTGAGTGGAGCCATGTTTCCCATGGGTGGTTTGTGTTCTAGAAGCATCACTTTCTTGCGAACATGTTAGGAGTGCAAATTCCCTGAGCCCACTCCTAGCCCACTGAATCAGAAACTGAGCTGGGGCCACAGTCTACTTTAAGAGCCTTCCAGGTGGTCGCGATGATGCTCTCTTGAGTGTGAGAGTTGCCAGGTCGGAGCTATGTACCTGTGAGTAGGGCCTCCTAGGCATATGCACAGGCGAGCCAGAAGGGCCCACCCAGGCGCTGAGGGAGTGACTGTGTCCCACTCCCTCTCTGCCCACCCCGCACCGGGCCAGACCCACTTGCTCTCCAGTGGAATATTCCCACCACTCCCAAGCTTGAGTGAGCCGGCCCTTGGGCCTGTCCTCATCTGTGCTAACACACTCACAACTTGCTGAATTCTTTCTTCTGCCTTCTGGACAGGGCCTCTGGCTTGTTAGTTCAGGGTTTCTGTGCTAAGAGAAAAATGATGGTTCCTGCTGGGCAAATAGAGCTTTTAAGTTGGTGTCAAGATTTCTCTCCCTTTCTTGAGCAGTTAATAAAACTCTATGCCTTAGGGGTAGAGCTGAGGGTTTAGGAATCAAAAAGGAATTGGCACAAGGAAGCCACCATTTCTGCAGAGTTTCAGGTGCACACTTAATTATAAAAGTGGGTATACCAGCATGCACACACACACACACACACACACACACACACACACACACACACAGCCTAGGTGTCAAGTTCCTTAAAGCCAAGTTCTGCTTCATTACGGTTTCTTGGACAGCCCTCAGCAAAAAGGAACCTGAAAGTCCTCGTCAGCCTCACTGGCCACTGGACATTTTGTTCTCTGAACCAGAAGGCCCCCCTTTCCCCCCAAGAGGAGGAGGAGACTGAAGAAGTGAGAGGACACTGGTGTAGACGTTAGGATTTGACTTCTAACCCAGATAGCACCACACATTCTTGCACTCATTGCTGCATCTCCTCAAGGAGTAGCCCCTTCTCTGTAAAACAGTACGTATAATTAGATTTCACCTTTCCATAAAATACTTTTGAAGGCACTTACAAATATAAATGCTTGTAAAATGGCACTGAGAAGTACATAAACAAAACTTGGAATTTGGTAGGATATTTGAACAAGACAAGTGGAAGGAAATGGGAAAGAGAAAGTCTGAACATTAAATTTGATTCTGAAAGTTTGGACAGGCTGGGAGGCCTGGGAGAGGTACAATCAAAAGTTATTTTTCACCCTATCTGGTAAAGAAGGAGGTGGGTGAGCATGGGTAGGGAGTACAGGTGAGCTTGGGGTGGTCCGTGGGATGTCTGTTTTCAGATGGGACTTCAAATGGGAAGCGAGTCTTTTAGCTCAAAGAAGTACAAAGCGTCCCATCCTTTGTTGGATTTGCCAACTGAAAGGGGAGAGAGGTTACTAGCAATTTACAGAGTCAGGCAGCAGCCGGTGTCGTGTAGACTGGCTGGAGGGAGCCAGATGGGAATGGGGGGCCCCCATACGTCCTGCTGTGCTAACAGACACCTCTGAAAGTGAAGAACAAGGTGGGGGATTCCCCCTGCCAGCTCCCAAGACAGATCATGAAGCTGTAGTGAGGACAGGGTGGCACTGGTGCAGGCAAATAGATCCCTGGCAAAGGATAGAGAGCCCAGAACGCTCCAGGCATATCTGGCTGGCACGGCAGCTCACTGAAAAGAATGACACTATTCAGTCAAGTTATTTACTGGCAATCAGCTATTATATGGAGAAAAATACAGTGACATCCCCAGCATCATATGGGCTGAAATTTTAATTGTAGAAAGACTAAAATATAAAAGTCTAATAGCTTTTATAAGAAAATAGATCATCTTTATGAACTTGATGGAAAAAAGAATTTCATAATGTTCCAACTCACAAGCCATCGCAAAAACTGTAAAGTTCAATTTGTGTTAAAACAAAAAATTTTTTGTCCATCAAAAGATACCTTAAAAAAAGTTAGGAAGATATAAAGAATTAATATCTAGATTACATAAAGAACTTCTCTAAATTGAAGAGAAAAAGACAGGTTATTAAAAGCAGGCAGAAAAGATATAATTTACTGAAGTGAAAACATCAATTGCTAACAAACACATGAAAAGATATGAGAAGATACTTAACTTCATTATTAATAAGGGAAATGCAAATTAAAACTAAAATTAGATGTTGTTTCACACCATCAGATTAGCAAAAATGCAAAGTCTGACAGGATCAAGTTTTGTTAGGGTATGGAGTGATGGGACCCCTTACCCACGCTGTTGGAAACTGGCAACGATAAGCTGAAGATACATGTACACTATTGTTCAGAATGGAGAAGGCGATGGCATCCCACTCCAGTACTCTTGCCTGGAAAATCACATGGATGGAAAAGCCTGGTAGGCTACAGTCTATGGGGTCACGAAGAGTCGGACACGACTGAGCGACCTCACTTTCACTTTTCATTTTCATGCATTGGAGAAGGAAATGGCAACCCACTCCAGTGTTCTTGCTTGAAGAATCCCAGGGACGGGGGAGCCTGGTGGGCTGGCGTCTATGGGGTCGCACAGAGTCGGGCACGACTGAAGCGACTTAGCAGCAGCATTGTTAGGAAGGATACCACGAGATGGCTTCCCAGGTGGCTCAGTGTAAAGAATCTGCCTGCAATACAGGAGATGAAGTTTCAATGCATGGATCAGGAAAATCCCCTGGAGAAGGAAATGGCAACCCACTCTAATATTCTTGCATGGAAAATTCCATAGACAGTGGAGCCTTCAGGGCAACAGTCCATGGGGTTTCAAAGGAATCAGACACTACTTAGCAACTAAACAACAAAAATACCACTAGATATATATCCTAGATGAATTAATATATACACATACATACACGCCTATATGCAGGCATGTACCTATACATGTATGTTAGAAGACATGAAAAATAACAATCATAGAAGTATTTATAACAGCAAAATATTGGCAACTTTCCAGTCTCCATGCAGAGGAGAAATAAATTGTGTTATATCTATAATGGAATTCACATAGCAGTGAAAAGGAATGAACTAGAGCTACATGAATCAATATGGATTAATTCCACAAACATAATATTGATCAAAAGAAAGCAATTTGCAAATGAATATTTGCAGTATGATATCTACAAGAAAGTTCAATACACACCATAATTCTATTAATTGAACAGGGAGAAATATATATGCAAAGGAAAAAAAGAAACATAAATAAATGAAAAATCTCCAAAATCTGGGCCGAGGGTTCCTGCTGGGCAGGAAGAAGGGAGCAAAGGAATCTTGGTGGGCTCTGTAAAGGGGATTTAACTATGTTGGCAGTGAGTTACTTTTTTAAGCTGGATTATGAGTTGTTATTCTTGATGCTGTTTTTGTGTGTGTATGTCAAGCATTAAGGCAGCAATGGCACCCCACTCCAGTACTCTTGCCTGGACAATCCCATGGACGGAGAAGCCTGGTGGGCTGCAGTCCATGGAGTCGTGAAGAGTTGGACACAACTGAGCGACTTCACTTTCACTTTTAGCTTTCATGCACTGGAGAAGGAAATGGCAACCCACTCCAGTGTTCTTGCCTGGAGAATCCCAGGGACGGCGGAGCCTGTGGGCTGCTGTCTATGGGGTCACACAGAGTCGGACATGACTGAAGCAACCTAGCAGCAGCAGCAGCAGCAGCAGCAGCAAGCATTAATAATAAAAGGTGTGGCCCTGTTGGTTATTGACCTGACCACGCTCCTGTCCTCAGATGTAAATCAGCACTGCGCTAATCCAGGCAAGGCCATTCCATTCCCTTTGCCAGAGACTCACTTTCCTCAACCCTCAGATTCTCCCTTACATGTGGGATTGGGCACATGACCTATTTTCAGATCTAAGACGAGGTCAGCCGGGGGACTTGGTTCTGGAAAACTTTTATTTTCCTCCTTTCCTTCTTGGGACATCAGATGAGGATGTGATATCAGCTGTTGTGGCAGCCACCATGGTGGGGTGACAAGCCCCAGGGCCGAAGGCCAGTGCTCTGAGGATGGGAGAAGAGAAGAATAGTCAGAGCAGGGCTTGTATCTGATGACATAACCAAGTCACAGAATGACCCTTGAGCCATTCAGAACCCACAGAGTTTCATGAAGTAAACAATAATTACCTTCATGGCTCAAGCTACTGGTGATCCAGCTTTCTTTTACTTGTGGAAAAAGCTTCCTTTGTATTTGTTGATACAAAACCCAACAAGACATTCTCCTTTTACCCTTAGCGTTGGGCTCGCCATTCTATGAAAACACTAAGCACTTTCCTTCAAATCTCTACTCTTTTTTCCCACATGCAAGGCCCCTTACATCCTGGCGAACTCCTCAACCTTAAAAGCCCTCCTGAAACGTGTTATCTGTAATGCTTTCCCAGCAAGCCCAAGCCAGCAGCACTCTTCCTTTTTTCTGGCCTCCACATTCCCTTTCTCTATGTTATAGTCCTTCCCTCAGGCAGCTGTGCATTGCACCACGAGTCCTTTTAAGGCAGGACCGTGGTGCCATCATTGCTGTGTCTCCAGTGGCTGGCATAGTTTTGGGTACAGCATAGAGATCTGGTAAAAGTTGGGTAGAATGAATGATTCTGCTTGTATCTATATCTTAGAGGGAAAACAGATTAAGTACTAAAATGGATAATTTCAGCACCAGGAGGAGAGGTATGGGGAAGGAAGAATTTGAATGGCTTTTCTAGAAATGAACATGCCAAGGGAACCTTTTTCTTAACAGCTCTTGATGCAATATTCCATCAGTCACATTCACATCTACTAATGATTTGGTGTGCTCAATAGAGTCACATTTAAGCTCACCAGCCTATTAAAATCCTAGTTTCCTTTCATTTCCCTATCCTAATCAGATTTAAGCAACAATTGTATGGACTTATTTTCTAGGAGAAAAATGAGTGCACAGGTGATGCTGGGCACTTGCAAAGCAATTGCCATCTCAGGACTTGAACTACAAAAATGTGGGCAACCTTTATAATTAAACAGAGACAGTGATGCTCTTTATTATTAAAGAGATACAGTAACACAGGCAATGCATTATTTAATTTTAATGAGTTTAAACATTTCCTCCAGTATACTTCTCTGTATGAGTAATCATGAGAATAGAACAGGGATTACATTAAATGTTTCTTACTGCCTTCTGAAAGCGTTTTTCTTTTTAAAGTAGCTGGTGTGTATGTGTGAATGTGGAGGGGACTCAGAGAAATGAAAGACAAGCAACAACAATATGCAGAATAACCTTGAGAATAACTTCAATGCATTGAAAGGTCGGCATTGGCTTTTTATGTAGCCAGGGCGCTGGGACCATTAATTGGTGCATGTGTAGATGAGAGCAGCCCTGGTTGAGAGAAGATTGCAGCTGCAACAGGAGTGGACTGAGACAGACTGTTTAAGCAGATGTTCATTCCGCAGAGGGTCACTTGAAACACCTTATTTTTGGAAATGTAGGTGCATTATGATAGCAAGATTTTACATAATATTTATCTATCTGCATGTGCATGCTCAATACTTTACATGCATTCTGTCATTAAAATTACAAAAATCACATGAGGTTGATACTATTATGATTTTCATTTTCCAGAATACAGACTTAGAAAACTCATCTGGGAATCATAGAACCAGTAAAGCAAAGAGCTTCCCATTTTCCTGGGAAGAGGGTATAGCTCTTACCTGTGGGTTTACAAGTGTTGTCTCTCCCATCAGGTCCTAGGAGAACCAGTATGAAGAGGGCCCCAGGAGCAGTCGGGACATGAGATGACCCACATCTCAGCCACTAAGTCACAGAAGTTCGCATTAGAACAGGGCGATCCTAACCAAGGCTGGGGCAGTGTCAAGGTCCTGGATTGCGGCTGCTGGAACTTAGCCTAGAGTTTTTACGGCACTTAGAAGCATTTTCTGTCTTCTTATTGTGGATAGCAAAAAAGTGAAAGTGCTTTTCTCTTGTCAAACAGGACGTTGACCACCCGGAATCAGTGAGATTGTAAACTATCAAGCTCTCCTGGCACTATTTTCAGTCTCTAAAGTGGGCATAACAGGAGCGCTGCTNAGCATTTTCTGTCTCCTTATTGTGGATAGCAAAAAAGTGAAAGTGCTTTTCTCTTGTCAAACAGGACGTTGACCACCCGGAATCAGTGAGATTGTAAACTATCAAGCTCTCCTGGCACTATTTTCAGTCTCTAAAGTGGGCATAACAGGAGCGCTGCTCCCTGGATTGCCGGGAAAACAGAATGAGAGGCCTTGTGGAGGTCACCGAACAGTCACCTCTGCCATGGCTCCCTGTCACAGAGGCCGTGGAGGCTCAGAGGTTTCTAGTAATTCTCATATTCTACACATCTCTTCCCCTGGGGGTGGTCCTTCCAGGGCTGCCAGATGCGATGCCCTCCATTCAACACAGCACAGAGGAAGTCTCTTGACACCCAGACCCTTCGATTTGCCTTGGGGTAGACTCATAACATCATCCCACCCCTAGTCCTGGCTGCTCCCACGGCTGCTGGCCTCTTTCTCTGGTCCTTCTTTTCTTTGCCCCTCAAGATATATCTGTTTTGTTTCTCTTTCCCTCAGGGTTCTCTCTCTTTCAGTGTTAAGAACCTCTGTAATATGCTTTGGTGATTTAATTAAAAGAAGCTGTCAATGGATGGGACCCAGGAATTGAGGAGCAAAATATCAGAGTGAGGGGCTCTTTCCAGGGCGCCTGGCAACGTCCTGCTTTGTGCACTTCAAGTCCAGTTCTAATGCGCATCTGTGCAAAATGAGGCAGGATGGGACCTGATCGTGCGATTCTCCTTGTGGTCTCCACACTTGCAGCCTTGGCCCCTAGACATGCAAACTGGGGGCACAGGATGGGGCACAAGAGCTTAGCTTTTGTCTTGTTTAGGTTTTGGGGAGGAACCGATTTTCTGATGTTCAACCCACAAGTTCCTCCCAGTGGAAAACTGGGAGAGAAGTGAAAGCAGCTTGGTTAGAGAACAGTGAAATTGGTGTGTACCAAAAGGATTTGGTGACTGGAGGTGACAGTTATAACTTTTCATTGGCAAGAAAGGGTGTGTGGTTATCTCTTAGCATCCAGGGAGGGACTGGTTATAGGGCTCCTCTTTCCTCCCACTGATAACAAAATCTTTGGACACTCAAGACCCTTCAATAAAAAGGCCTAGTACAGTTGCCACCTGCTTTATCCATAGGTTCTCCATCTGCTGATCAGAACATGCAGATGCAGAGGGCGACTGTGAATTTCCATGGACATATTTTCCAGTTCATGTATATATCTGGCCAGTGCTGCTCATCAATTTGCTCAACTCAACTGAACAACTCATGACTCCAATGGTACCAACCAGCTGGAACAGGCTCGGGGGATTTGTCTCTATTTTAATTCCACTAAAGTGGAGCAACTGTTCCACTGCTCTGAAGACTCCACCTAAATTTCCTAGAGGAAGGTCACTACAAGTTTTATTCCCAAGTCCAATGTGTAATTTTTTTTTTTTTTTTTTTTTAACACCAAGCAATTCTCAGATACCAGCTGGGTGTCCTACAATTCAACTAAATTCTAACACTGAAGAGATGGCATCAGATTCCACAGGTTAAAGACTCAGACCCACAAGACTTGCATTCCCCCCCACTTCAGATGCCAATGTCACTTGTGCTTCTGATGTGCCCATATAGATGGAGGTTCTCCTGACCCCTCCTTGGGCTCAATTAACTTGCTAGAGTGGCTCAAGGAGCTCAGAGAAACATTATACTTGCTAGATCAGCATTTTATTAAAAAGGGATAGAATCCACTCCAGTACTCTTGCCTGGAAAATCCCATGGACAGAGGAGCCTGGTGGGCTGCAGTCCATGGGGTCGCTGAGGGTCGGACATGACTGAGCGACTTCACTTTCACTTTTCACTTTCATGCATTGGGGAAGGAAATGGCAACCCACTCCAGTGTTCTTGCCTGGAGAATCCCAGGGATGGGGGAGCCTGGTGGGCTGCCGTCTATGGGGTCGCACAGAGTCGGACACGACTGAAGTGACTTAGCAGCAGCAGCAGCAGCAGCAGAATTCAGGAACTGCTAGCTGGAATAGATGCCCAGGGCAAGGCATGAAGAGGGATTGCTGAGCTTTAATGCCTTCTCCTCAGATCTCCACAGGTTCACTGATCCAGAAACTCTCAGAACCCCACCCTATTGGGCTTTTATGGAGGCTTAATTATGTAGCCATGGCTCTTTAAATTATTTTTGGCCATTGGTGACTGAATTCATCCTCCCCAGACGTCTGGCTGGGACTGAAGGTTCCAATTCTCTAATCAGTGGTTGGTTCCTCTAGGTGGTTGGTCAATCACCTAGCCCCTGGTCTAGGTGATTTCCAAAGTCACCTCATCCAAATAAAAAGTTATATTTATTACTCTCATCATAGGAAATTCCAAGGGTTAGGGGATTGATAGGAAAGGCAGTGAAAGTGTTTGTCACTCAGTCGTGTCCGACTCTGCGATCCCATGTACTGTAGCCCACCAGGCTCCTTTGTCCATGGAATTCTCCCGGCAAGAATACTGGAGTGGGTGCCACTCCCTTCTCCAAGGGATCTTTCTGACCCAGGGGTGAAACCTGGATCTTCTGTGTTGCAAACAGATTTTTTACTGTCTGAGCCACCAGAGAAGCCTCAAATACATATATCTCATTAAAAGTTACACTATCACAGTCACAAAAATTTAAGTTTCAAGAGGGGAGGGCTTGGGAACTCCTCTCCCTAGGCCTGTTGGGGCCTACACGTTGAAGACTGGAGATCTTGGCAAAGAGATGGTAAACTTCCCATAAGTGCTTTTCATAAACCACTATGAATTCCAGCACTGAATGGGGGTTAGGAATAAAAATCTCACCTCTCTGCCCATCAAGAATTGGTTAATCTTCACACACAAATGAGGAAAATTGTTTTGTGAAAGAAGCAATGAGAAAATAATCTTATGGGCTGTTCTTATAGCTGGCTGTTGTCCTTTTGAGAGAGACTTTTCTGTTTGTAAATGATGAGCTTGGCTGTGAACCAGCAATTCATTAACTGTAATTCACTGAGCACTTACTATATCCCAGGCTAGTTTCAGAGAGAAAAATGAAAGTGTTAATTGCTTAGTTGTGTCCAACTCTTTTGAGACCCCATGGACTATAGCCCACCAGGCCCCTCTGTTGATGGAATTCTCCAGGCAAGAGAGAATTCCTCCTGGAGTGGGTAGCCATTCCCTTCTCCAGGGGATCTTTTTGACCTAGGGATGGAACTCGGCTCTCATGCATTGCAGGCAGGTTCCTTACCATCTGAGCCACTAGGGAAGCCCAGTCTCAGAGAGAAGAGGGATATTATTCTTTCACTACCACATTCTGATTTGTTTGGTTGAGTCTGTTTGCCTTTCCCTTTGTGTCTGTGTTTTCTTTTCCTTGACCTCCTTTATTTACTCCTTCTCTTGGCTTTACTTACTGTTGCAGGAGGGGTGAGGAGATAACAGTAGTACTACTCAGGGACTGGGATGGGCTAATCCTAACCAGGGCTTTCTCACGGGGGCACATCCCTTTCCCCCTTGAGGCTGATTAAGCATCAGTCAAGTGAGCCCATTAAATCAGACAACTATTTCTTCTTCCAGTGCTGACACTCCTGGCCTTCCTCTGCCAGTTGGAGCTTTTTATCTGCAGAAGTTCTTTCAAGAGGATATTTATTTGTTGTAATTTAATGTAGCTTCATTATGATAAGTGCCTCTAAGTAGTTTTGTTCTTACTGTGGGTTTTTTTTTTTTTTTTTAACGTGGCTTTCCCCTGTAGTATAATCATTTCATCAAGAGCCTGAGTCTCTGGCATATTCTCACGGGACTGACTTCATTCTTAGTACTTTTCAAGGGAAACACATATAAATCTGGGAGCATTAGGACTGAGCAGGGTCCGACCTTCAAAATCCACTCTTGTGCACTGACTGGTTGTCCATTCACAAGACTGTCAGCCAGTGAGGATGTGGCAGCTCCAGAGATGCTGGGTCATTCAGATGCTTTAGACGGTATAGGACAAACTCAGGGTGGCTGCCGCAGGTACCTCCTGGGTTATCTGCTCGGCCCTCTGCTCTAAGAACCGCGAAGGTAGGTGACTCCTTATAGCCATGTTTGCCCCTTGCCTCTGACTGATAAAGGTGCGCATTTGATTCAAGGTTGGCTCATCATAGAACTTCCCTGAGAAAACAGAATTAGGGTGGAGAAAGAGATCACTCTTTAAGGTAGCTGGACCGCCCTGAAGGAGATGTGGGTGAATTTCCCCAGGCAGAAACAGAAACAATTGTGCTACAGAGAGAAGGATGAAGTAGCTCTGTGGGTGGGGCTGTGATGGAAGATGGTGATGACCGTTTCCCAGTTTTTCCTTTTGAGTCCTCTGAGGCTTGGCTACATTTCTATACCTATACTTCAGACATGGCCACATAGCTTAGATTAGTCTCCATCACTAACAAAAGACCCTTTCCCATAGGGTATTTAGACAGATATAAGCTGGAGGCTCATACTGAAGAAAAATATTTCTTCCTATACTATTGTGCCCTTCATCATTTGTCCATTGATTAATTCATTCATTCCCTCATTTAACAAGCATATATTGTGCTTTACTACATATTGGGTAGGTGCTTTGTAGGGACTGATGAGTGATACAGACACAGGGCCTGACCTCAGGGAGCTTATGGTCTGCTCCTGTGGCTGCCCTAACAAGTTACTATTAAAAACAAACATGGTCACTTAAAACAACAGAAATTTATTCTCTTGCAGTTCTGGAGGCCAGAAGTCCAAAAAAAGGTGTCAGAGTCTTCACTCCATCTGAAGACTCTAGGGGAGAATCCTTTGCCTCTTCCAGCTTCTGGTGCCTCCAAAAATCCCTTGGATTTTAGCCACATCCCTGTCTCTGATTGCACCTGGTCTCTCCTCCTCTCTCAGTGTTTCTCTCCTCTGAGTGTCTCTTGTAAGCACACTTGTCATCGGGTGCAGGGCCTGTCTGGATAATCCAGGCTGATCTCATCTCCAGTTCCTTAACTAATTATACCTGCAAAGACCCTTCTTCTAAATAAGGTCACATTTATAGGAATCAGAGATTAAGACATGAGCACAACTTTTGGGGGGCCTAGATCTGATAGATAGAGTGCCTGATGAACTATGGAATGAGGTTTGTGACATTGTACAGGAGACAGGGATCAAGACCATCCCCATGGAAAAGAAATGCAAAAAAGTAAAATGGCTGTCTGGGGAGGCCTTACAAATAGCTGTGAAAAGAAGAGAGGTGAAAAGCCAAGGAGAAAAGGAAAGATATAAGCATTTGAATGCAGAGTTCCAAAGAATAGCAAGAAGAGATAAGAAAGCCTTCTTCAGCGATCAATGCAAAGAAATAGAGGAAAACAACAGAATGGGAAAGACTAGAGATCTCTTCAAGAAAATTAGAGATACCAAGGGAACATTTCATGCAAGGATGGGCTAAGCATATTGAAAAGCAGAGACATTACTTTGCCAACTAACGTCCATCTAGTCAAGGCTATGGTTTTTCCAGTGGTCATGTATGGATGTGAGAGTTGGACTGTGAAGAAGGCTGAGTGCCGAAGAATTGATGGTTCTGAACTGTGGTGTTGGAGAAGACTCTTGAGAGTCCCTTGGACTGCAAGGAGATCCAACCAGTCCATTCTGAAGGAGATCAGCCCTGGGATTTCTTTGGAAGGAATGATGCGAAAGCTGAAAATCCAGTACTTTGGCCACCTCATGCGAAGAGCTGACTCACTGGAAAAGACTCTGATGCTGGGAGGGATTGGGGGCAGGAGGAGAAAGGGACGACAGAGGATGAGATGGCTGGATGGCATCACTGACTCGATGGATGTGAGTCTGAGTGACCTCTGGGAGATGGTGATGGACAGGGAGGCCTGGTGTGCTGCAATTCATGGGGTTGCAAAGATTCGGACACAACTGAGCGACTGAATTGAACTGAACTGATTCAACCTACTATAGATTGGTGAACCAATTTTAGGAGCATGAAGCATGTTACAAAGAGAACATGTAAAGTCCTCAAGAAAATGGTGCCACAACTTTCTGGAGGTACCAGGGAAAGCTTGTCAGAGGAAGTGACATCATCTGAAATGGGAAGGAAGAACATTACAGAGGGTGGAGCCTTACAAAGGAAGGAAGAGGGAGAGTTAGGAGAGGACGCACCTCCCACAGAAGAAAGGGAGGCACCTTGCCTGGGGTGGGGCATGCAGATAGACTGGGGAGGCTTGTGGGTTCCCACTGCACAGCCTCAGTGCTGTCTTGTGGTTTTATCCGGAGGAAAGCCACTTGATTTGCATTTGTAAAGAGATTTCTTGGTTCCTTCTCTTTTTCTCAGCAGCCTCCAACTCCCTAATTTCCTGCTGAGGGCCAGCGACATCATTGGTGGGAAATCCATGACAATCCAGAAAGGCTCAGGAGAGAGAAGCCGCCTAGGTTGAAAAGTATCAAAAGCCCCTAATTAGCATCTAATGTGACACTCTCCCCACCTCTCATCCCCTCCTGCCTTAATTTTGGTTTTCCAAGTCACTAAACTGTTATTTACCTCAAGGCCTAAGATACCAACAACAGTTTAATATTGTGAAAAATAAGAGGTGTCTTTGCTATTCTGACATTTATTCTTTCAGAGCTCATTATTTTTTTTTTTCCTAATGAACGTTTCTTTCTGTCCTTCCCCTTATCTCTTTTAACACATGCCATTTACTACCTCCGACCTGCTGATTACAGGGCTGGGCACAGGCTTACCTCACTGTCAGGGGAAGGAGAGGAAAAATGGCAAAGTAAATGGCAAGATGTCGGGGCGATAGCGAGCAGCAAAATTTGCAGCGCTTAGGAGAACGCGGCACCCAAATGAAATTGCAGGCTCTGGGCGGGCGAGGTGCGGCTGAGACCCAGGCAGGTGCGTGGGCCACGTGACTGATTATTCAAATAGGCCGATGATTAACTTGGTTTATATTGATGCAAATAATCTTGCCGGAGCCGGCAACGGCTAATGCATTTTGGAACTGTGGTTTTCCATTGATAGCACAAAATAGTTTAGAGGAAAGCTATTTTCATAATATTAATAATGGAATTACAGAATCAGGTCACTTAAAGGAACGGCGCTGACTCAGCGAAAGCAGCGTCGACTTGACTGTGGAGATTAATACTGAGCAAAACGAAGCACAAACCTTGTGCAGCTATCTCATGGCATGAAACACACGTCCCTTACCGTTTTCTTTTTAAAAGAGAATGAGCTTGAAAAATGGTTCGAGCTAAGTACAGTTCTCAGACGAATTTATTGCTTAGGAAAGAACTGTCCAGTGTGCTGAGGGAGCCTCTTCTGAAGTGTTTCTTCCTTTTCTCTTTGATTAAATATTGGGTTTACCTTCCTCGCCCATGCCCTGGTTTAATGCTGGCGTCTTAGGACAACGTCTGTAAATGCTTTCTGAATGAGTGCTTAAAATTGCAAATGAAGATCCACAAATGCCCTCTAAAGAAATGAATACATTTGCCAGTGAAGATCTTGTCAGGTTGATGAGAAATACTGGGATGATCTCCCAGGATCGTCTGCTGGGTAGAGTGAGCCAAGATGAGCTTCTGGGAGTGTTGGAGGGCAGTGTGGGGATACAGTGGTGGGGACAAAGGAGGTGGCTCTATCTGTGAATTCTAAACAAAACAAAAAAACCTTGAAAATATTTGGAGGAGGGCACAAAGGTGTACACAGGGTAAGGTTCACTGCAGGGCTCTTATGAAGATGAAGCAACCAGAGATGGAATACTATGCGATGTTGAAGATCATAATGAAGGGACAGGAAAAGTGTTCGTGGTATATTAATGGAAGAAGCAGGTTACAAACATTTAAAAAAGAAAGTCAAGGGGTTCCTGTCATGATTATTTATCTAGCTCAGTTCATCTTTCTAGCGGCTTGATGACTGAGAATACGGTAAGAGGCACCTGGGTAAAAAGCCAACTGCTTCTCCTTCAGAAATACCTCTTCTCGGGCAAAAGAAGGGACTGGAGAAGAATTATGGGACAAAAAGTAACTTGGAAGGCAGTCAAATGCTGTTAGAAGTTAATGCATGTCATGTTTTTTTAAACAAGGAAAATTGTGGCAAAATATGCAGAACAGAGAATTTAGCATTTTAACTGAAGTGTACAATTAGTGGCATTTTTCCATTCACAGTATATAAGCATCAACATTCTTTCCCAGTTCTGAAGTTTCTTGCAAATTGAGAAACTTTGGTTTCATATATGTATGCAAGGAATTGGAACAGGGCTGAAGACCTATTAAGCACAGGCTAGAGGTTGCCTGCTAATCTAGGCTGATCTCCGTGCATCAGCCAATAGCTGGATTATCGCACCATGAAGCCCCTGCCAGCAGTCACAGAGCCATACTGTGGCAGGATCATAGGATGGAGAGTCAGATCAGACTTCTTGGTTGTATCTGCCTCTCTGTTACTTTCAAGGGTTGTTACCACAGCTGGATCACTTATAGTGTTGGAGGAGGTCATGAAGAGAACATAATTGCAGGTTGGACCTCAACAGTTGCACCCGTCCTCGGAATGTACTTCCTGCCCACTGTTCTCACAGTGGAAGCCCTTTGCAAAGATGCAGCCTTGAGAGAGCAAAGCAATGCTGGGGCCATCTTTATGATACGCATGACTGAATCCCATTAAGGCCTCTAGATAAACTTAAAATTCTGATTGGGGGGTACTGAGGTCTGTTCAACTTGTGGCACCCAGTCAAGTCTCTTATATAAGTTCCCTTGCTTATTAACTGTCACCTATCAGTCTGGAGTGGGTTGCTTCTTTCTTTGGTTTCTCCTTGCCCTCTGTGAATGGGGGTTAGTGATGCCTGTCTTTCTTTTCTCTGTCAACAAATCTCAGGCCAGGATCTGAGCTGGGTGCTATGCTTCTCCAGGAGATAGATGGGGAGAGGGAGTGGTAATCAGGGGAGTTTTCTTGTCAAGATACACACTGAGCAGGGGAATCAGGGAACTCTATACCCATTATGTGAGGGGAATAGGGCAAGGAATGGGTGAGAGGATAATCCAAAGTTTAAAAGAGGAGGTTCAACTTCTAGGAAATATTGCTTTTGGTGTCCTGAACAGAGGGAAACTTACATTAAGGATGCTTTTATTATTATTTTTTTAAACCACAGTATCTTCTTTCTTCCTTCATTATTGTGATCTATGGTCGCTGTTTTGCTTTTGTTAAGGTGCCTGTTGGGAACACTATATAAGCATTTCACCTGGCTGTGCCCCTGGTATACTCCTGGGTGCAACTTAGTCCCCTGGCATCTTTGCTAGCACAAGTTTAACCACCTTCAGGATAACGAGAACATTGGGCTCCTTATTTTTAGCAAACAGAGGGGAATGCAGTCAGCAAAGGGTGATAAATACCCCTTTATACTAAATATTTCACAGTAATGAAAAAAACAACCTCTGCCTTAAAATTGGACATTTTTTTCAATGTAATTTTTTCTTTTCAGGGCAGACAAATTGGCTAAGTCGGGGTGGGCAGATGTAGCTCTCATCAGCCTTGGATAGATTTCCTGGTGACTGGCCCAATGGGGCGTGCAGAATTTCCGCCTGTGGTCCTCGGCACACATTCATCAGGGAGCAGGCGAGGGGAATGTTGCTGGCAGAAGCAGCCCAGGAGAAAGGATTCACCTTTGTGAGCAAATAATTTTCAGCCCCGGGAGCAGCTGGGATGTAAAAAGCAAAGCCCCCACCTGGGATCTCCACTTGGCTGGCTCCTTTACACTTGAATATGAGCTTTGAGGGAAGGTAGCAAGCTCTTTGTGATTAAGGAGGGGCCACAGGTGCTCTGATGGCAGGGGCGGAGTGCTGGCAGCTCCACCTGGGGAACCTGGTACTTGGGGCTGGTGGCCTGGTTGAGGAGTCACCACTTTGGGGCCTGGGAGGCACAGAGATGATTAGATTTTCCAGGCTGATGTTTGACTGGTTCTTACTGTGGTGGTTTCGGCTTTATTTCTTTCATTCCAAGTGTCAAAAAAAAAAAAAAAAAAAAAAAGCACAGTGTGAGAGTTGTGAGTTAAGTTTATTTGGGGCAATATGAGAGGGGCCTGGTGCGTGCATGGGCCGTGGTCTGGTCCTGCTACTGCTGCTAAGTCGCTTCAGTCGTGTCCAACTCTGTGTGACCCCACAGGCGGCAGCCCATCAGGCTCCCCCATCTCTGGGATTCTCCAGGCAAGAACACTGGAGTGGGTTGCCATTTCCTTCTCCAATGCATGAAAGTGAAAAACGAAAGTGAAGTTGCTCAGTCGTGTCTGACTCTTAGCGACTCCATGGACTGCAGCCCACCAGGCTCCTCTGCCCATGGGATTTTCCAGGCAAGAGTACTGGAGTGGGGTGCCATTGCCTTCCCCGATGGTCTGGTCCATAGGGTCACAAAGATTTGGACACGACTGAAACAACTTCGCACTCATGCACATGAGGACTGAAGCCTGGGAGCCAGCACCTCAGATAGTTCTGAGAAACTGCTCCAAAGAGGTAGTGGGGAAAGGATAGTATAATCAAGCACATATTTTTTGTAGAAAGTTTCTGCTGGTTTCATGAAGCTTTTGCTAGTCACGAGAAACAATTGTCACCCTGCAGGATTTTAGTGCTTTTCTAGATATGAGGAGATATAAGAATTGGGCTCATAAAATCAGCTCCCGAGAATATCTGACTATCTAAAGACCCGTTCTGCTGGATTTCCAGGAGGACAGAATGCCTCAGTTCCGCTCTCCACCCTGAAATCCTTCAGGGGGTGTTGGAGGTCCGCAGCTGCAGCAGCACATGATTTAATCCCTATAGAGGTAGCTGGCAAGCCCACGGCAAGTGCTGATTTGTGGTTGACACAAGGGAGATTCACAGGGTGACTTTTTTTTTTTTTTTTATTAATAGACTTTATTTCTTAGAGCACTTTTAGGATTATAGAAAAACTATGCAGAAAGTACAGCAACTTCTCACAGACTCCCTTCCCTGTCCCATACCCACCAGTTTCCCCTATGATTAACCTCCTGCATTAATGTGCTACATTTGTTACAATTGTTGAACCAATTAACTAAAGTCCATATTTTACATTAAGGTCACGGTGTTGTTGGGCCCCTAGTGGGCTCAGTGGTAAAGAATCTGCCCATTAATGCAGGAGATTTGGGTTGGATTCCTTGGTCAAGAAGATCCCCTGGAGAAGGAAATGACAACCCACTCCAGGATTCTTGCCTGGAAAATTCCATGGACAGAGAAGCCTGGCAGGCTACAGTCCATGGGGTTGCAGAGTTGACAACTTAGCAACTAAACAACAAGCAACACTCTGTTGTACAGTCCTACAGGTTTTTACAGTGTCCTACGGGAGCCAGTGATTTTCCCAGAGCATTTACTCCTACAAGCAGTGCCCAGGCTCTGGGGGAGCCCTTGTGGGCTAAGCAAACGGGTCACGAGTGTCAAACTGTCTGAGAACAGTGTTGCTTGTCTCTGTCCAATGGGAAAAGAAGAGCTGCTCTCAGGCACAAGGATGAGTGTCACTGATGCCAGGAGAGGTCACTTGGAGAAGTGTTAGGTTTGCTCTGCAACAGGTGACGTGTCTGCCTGGATCCCCCTCTCCCAGCTGGATGTCCCTTCCTATCAACCTTTGGGTTCACATTTTCTTGGGCTATTGGGAGGGGTGGTATATTCACATGGGGCCATTGGATGATGTCAAGAGGTCCTGTGACATCCCCTGCCCCCGGGACCACTGGCTTCCAAAGGCTCAGGTTATCCCACTGCATTTGATGATTTCTTGTGGCTCCCTGGGAGCAGAAGAGGTGGGATATCCATTTGGCCTTAAAAATGGGGCTAATGAAATGAACAAAGATACAGAAGCTGGACATGGTAAGAACTAGCTTATTATGTGCTCAGTCAATGCTGAGCACTGACTATATCCTAGGAGAGTTCCAAGAGTTTTGCTCTCCATGAATTAACTCATTTAATCCTCAAAAGAACTATGTTGTTTATTATTACTCCCCCTATTTTATGAGAAAACAACTTAAGGAAAGTTAAGTAACTTTGCTCAAGTGAGTGGGTCTAGAGTCTTATTCTGAGTTGCTGGAAGCTTGGTCAACGCACTGTTGCTGTTGACTGAGCCCCACTGCGTGTGGGGCCAGATACCTACACACACTCTTAAATTTCAGTCTTACTCCAACTCTATGAGGGAAGGCATTTGTTTTTGACAGAGAGACTGAGTCTCAGAGAGGTCAAACAACTTAAGCTCAGCCATAACTGAGGCAAAACTGGGGCTTGAACTCAGAATTCCCTGAATTGAAACTCAGACTCACTTTCTCATATATTAGTAGCTTCTGTACCTGGAAACACATCTGAATAACCCAGGGAGCATTAATAAATCCAAACTCCTCAGTCCTCTCTCTGGAGACTGATTTAGAAGCTTGGGGGCAGGCCTGGGAGTCTGTATTTTATAGAAGCCTTCCTTGGTGGCATTGCCAGCTCATCAGGTGCCCAAGTCCATGCCTAAAGGGGACACTCTGCCCCCCGCAGCAGCACCACGGTCTGGTTGCGGTCCAGCTGCACAGCAGCATTGCTTTGTGGCACATTTCAGGTAATGAAATCACTCTAATAATCTGAGTGCCCATGGGGATCTGAATCACCCCGTGAGCCACTCATCTGGGAAGCCAATCCAGAAACAGATGCTACTTTACTGACTTGCTGCAAGGGTCCAGGGGGCAAGGAACCTGCAGGTCCTTCCTTCTGCATGGTGAGGCTCTCCTATCCCCCTGCCTGTAGTGGGTGGACCCCAAGAGAACCCAGATCACCAGCCAGAAGGTGCCTCAGTGAGATCTAGAGTCTGAGCAATGGCCATCATCTCAGTCAGGGTTCTTTAGTCTTGCCTGCACATAGCCTTGCTTTGGGGAGACTTTTGAAAGAAGACTGATGCCTACTCCACCCTAAACCAATCAGATTCGAACCTCTGAGGGTGGCGATAGGGGATGAGTATTTTAAAAACCCTCTAGCTGACTCTGATGCACGGGCCAGGTTGTAAACTGCTGATTGGATGAAGCTGATGTTTAGTTGCCTCTCTGATGTTTAGTTCTTTGAATGATTTCTTTCCTTTACCAAGTGCTGCGGGTTAAATTTTTTAAAAAAATTTAACTAATACACTTTATTTTTTATTACAGAGTCCCCATAGATCCTCACCTCCACACATGCATGATTCCCATCAAATGCTATTTTTGATACAAATTTGCAAGACTTTAAATAACCAAAGGACAACTCTCAGATTTCCTATCCTGAAAAGATGCTTCCTAAAATCGCTCAGGCACAAAATTGACAGAAGTTTCATGGCAACGGCTTGAGTGAATGGCTGCATCTCCAGCTCCTCTGTGGTCACAGTGTTGAACAGGGCTGGCTGTTCCCTCTGCCTAGGTGCAAGCAGGCTTGCAAAATTTCTCTGGTGGAATCTCTGTGGGTGAAATCTGCCTGTCTCAGGGACCAGTCTGGCAGGCACTCCACGTGAGTGAGAGTATATCAACAGAAATGGGCTGCCAACTAGATTTTAAAACAATCATGTTCAAATCCCCTAGAAACAAGGGAACAATTCCCCTCACCTCCACTGTTGCACCTATTTCTTTCTTAAATTCTCTTCAGCTCTATGAAAATCTTTGCAGCAGTTTCTCAGCTTGTTAAATACAAAAACATTTCACTAGGGGGCACTTCAAGACTGAGTAAGGAAAAAACTCATCAACTTGGTGACAATGGCTTTCACTTCATCATTAACTAGGTAAATAGTCCTGCACAAAGCAAAATATAAAAAATACATAAGGAATTAAATATGTATTTAGCTGAAACTGTGATTCAATTTCTGTGGGTTGTTTCCTTGAAGCTGGATGGAAAGTGGCATTCTTGGGCTTACTGATAATTTTGACTTGAATATTAAAATGATAATAACAATAGTCCCTTTACCTGCTTTAAGATGGACATTTTGCCTCCTGCAGTGCTTTAGTGCAACGGAGTGTTCAAAGCTTTTATTCAAATTTATGTTTAAGAAACGTCTTTTTTTGTTGACATTCATGAAGAGCATTACCGTGGTTCCTAGCGAGTTCCTGTTGTAGGGTTGACAGAGGATTGTGTGTGGAGGAGAGAAGGTCTACAGGTGCATCAGGACCTGAGTTCTGGACCTGGACTCGTTCTATCCAGCAGTATGACTTCGGGCCAATCACCGCCCCTCTTGGGACCTCAGTATCCTCGTTTATAAAATGCATCTCTTTCTGATGGAACACGCTATAAGAATCTCCCAAGCGGTCTCTTTGTGGTTTGCTTTCCTCCTGAACAGGTTGTGCCCTGACTCCATCCTGCCCAGGTGGCATTCTGCAGGCAGCTTCAGTGCATTCCTTTGGGAAGCCCCTTTGGGGCCAGGTGTGGACACCCCATTCGTACCACAGGGTTCCTGCCAGCACTGGCATCAAGATTTTCATTGCTTATCCCTCTGCTACAACCATATGTCTTGGGGTGTACTTGTTTCCTAGGGCTGGCTGCTGCATAAATTACCACGAACTGGGAGGGTTAAAACAGCAGACATGTCTTTTCTCACTGTTCTGGAGGCCAGACGTCTGAAATCCGGGTGTGAGTGTGCCATGCTTTCTTGAAGGCCCTGGGGGCATATCTTCCCACACCTCCTCCACTTCCTGGTGGCTCGCACAGCCCTACGTGTTCTCTGGCCCTGGTAGCACGGTGGCAGCTCTGCCGCTCTCTTCACTGGTCTTTTCCCTGTTTCTGAGTGCCCCCAGATCTATCTGTTTTTATTAGGCCACTAGTCATTGGAGTAAGGCCCACTCAAATCCAGGATGACATCATCTTAGCTCGATTACGCCTGCAATGATTCTGTTTCCCAAGGAAAGTCAGAGCAAGGAGATCAAACTAGTCAATCCTAAAGGAAATCAACCCTGACTATTCACTGGAAGGACTGATGCTGAAACTCCAATACTTTGGCCACATGATTCGAAGAGCTGACTCATTGGAAAAGAACGTGATACTGGGAAAGATTAAGGGCAGGAGAAGGGGGCGACAGAGGATGAGATGGTTGGATGGGATCCCTGACTCAATGGACATGAATTTGAGCAAACTCCTGGAGATAGTTAGTGAAGGACAGGGAAGCCTGGCGGGCTGCAGTCCATGGGGTCACAGAGTGAGACACAACTGAGCGACTGAACAACAGCAACAAGGTCACAGTCACAGCACTGCCTTTATTCACAGGTATTAGGGGTGAGGACTTCAACATCTTTTAGGGAGACACTCAGGCTCTGATGCGCCTGCAGACCTTCCCCTCTCCTGTGCAGAAAATCCCTCGTTAATCCCACAGCAGAGACTCGCCTGCTCCACATTAATGCTGTGTGTTATGTTCCTAGTGTCTTCTTGAGAAAAGACATTTCTTGAACATAAATTTCTGAGTTTAAGCCTCTAATACTCAATTGCACTAAAACATGGAAGTGAGCTAAGGATCCTTGTTAAATCAGATGAAGAGAATATTATTAACCATCATTAACGTCATTATTCTAATCCTCAAGTCGCAGTCACCACTAAGACCAAGAACCAGGGGTTAGAGCTTCAGTGTGTCTTTTTGGGAGACACAACTCAACACACAATACAGGCTGTGACAAGCAGAGCTTCCTTGGGAGGGTCGTAAACCAGGCTCCCTCACTCAGGGTAAGAAGCAGAGCTCCCAGGGTCTCCCAGCATTTCTCAGGCAGTTAGGGCCCCATGTTCTCTCTGCAGGCTTGGTCCCTGACTTCAGGGATGGGTCTGCTGGGTTGGCTGAGTGCCAGGATGTGGAGGCGAAGGAGAAGGACAACCTTGATCTGCTTTCCACGTTCCTTTTTTTGCAGATGCTGGCTGAGTTGGCTGGACAGGGAGCAGCAAGGTGGGGTTGCCTGATGCTGGGTTTGAGTATATCATCCATTCCTGTTCTTGGGTGGTCAGCTTTGTTCTCTGCACCAGCCCTTTCTCATTTCACTGTTTGGTTCCAAGTGGTGCCTCCGGATGAAAAGTAACCCAGAGGCACGTGGTGGGGCTGAGGTTTGGCCGGCGGGGCTAGAAGCTGTTTTCTGACTGCAGATCAGTTTTAGGAGAAGCATAGATTTCTCTGTGCTGACTTGAGATCCCAAGCAAAACAAAACAGCTACCAAGCGCTGCTGCTCTGATGTGCGGCCTGCTGCCCGGCAGCCTAAGAAAGCGATGGGTCAGATTGATCGCTGTGCTCTTTCTAGAAATTTGTAGGAAACACCTGGGATGGTACAAGTGGCTTGAAGCCAGAAAGTATTTTTGCTTCTCCGAGTTGAGTGTTTATCAGATGTTTTTCCCCCCATAAAACAAGCTCTGTTGATTTGAATGCTGTGATCTTTCCTTAAAGAGTGTCTGGTCATTATGGATTCAGTTCTGTGAACATCTACTTCTCAGTCTTTCTCCTGAGCAGGGTGAGCTGTGGGTGAAAGTTTGATTCTAACTCGCCTTAGCAGCGAGCAAGCACGTTTCCTCTTAGCGAAGCAACTTTTTAATGCGTCTCTGCGAGACACTGCTCAGAACACCTCCACCCGGGCACTTAGGCACCGCGCTGAGATGTTAAGTACGGGGGATGGTGGGATGTTTTTGTTGCTGTGCTCGGCAAAGCCGACTGCTTTTTACAAACACATTAAACATTAATATCTACAGAATGGGCAGTTTTAGAGTGCACAAGCACGAGTTTCCTGGACATAGATTTATTTATTTTTTATTAATGTAACCTTAGCATGCTACATATTTCTCGTGGAGCTCCAGATCTGAAAAGGCCTTGGCAAGGCCCGATGAATACTTCATGATCCCATTTAAGACCAAGGGAGCCAATAAACTCACCCCAATTTACATTTCAGCGGAGTCTTATAAGTAATGCATGTCGACCGCCTCCCAGCTGTCTCCTGGGCTGCCTAACATCTCAGCGCATTCGTGGCCTTTTTGGGAGACAGAACAGAGAAGTAGTCTTTTCAATCTGTTTTCCGTTTCTTTTTTCAGCTCCTCGAATCCCTGCTCTGGTGGTCGTGACTAGATGATCGGAAGGAGCTGGTCACGGAGACTGCTGTGGTCTTTCTCCTCTCTTCCTGGATCAGCCAACAAACCCCCGCTCCCCCGACCCCCATGGTTTCGGTATCACCCGCTGAGCCAAGCCTTTCAGATGACAGCACAGCCCTGGGCCCACGGGTCAAGACTGTCCTGACTCTCCAGCTATTCTGATTCAAGCTGGTTGAGCAGCTTCCATCTCAGACCTGACTTTCTTAGAACAGGAGCCCCATTTTGCTGTCTTCATGTCGGTCTCGCGGCTGACGCTGCTTGTTCAGCTGGCCTGGCAAGCACTGGCTGCCCTGCCCTGTGCCCCTTCGTCCACTCCCTCCAGACTCCTGATCCAGGAGCTGATGACTCTGGGTCGCCCTCCTCCAACCTGCACCCTCTCTACATGGGGTGAGTCAGAACGGCACTACCCTGCAGAATCTTCCAGTGGTTTCCAACTATTCAAGGCCGCCCGAGTATCCAGCGAACAGCTGCCCTGTGGGCTTCAGACTTGCCACTTCTCACAGTGGGCAGAATTGGCATAATTGCATGTGCCAATCCTTGAAAAAGGCTTCCCTGATAGCTCAGATGGTAAAGAGTCTGCCTGCAGTGCGGGAGACCCGGGTTAGATCCCTGGTTGGGGAAGATCCCCTGGAAAAGGAAATGGCAACCCACTCCAGTATTCTTGCCTGGAAAATCCCATGAACTGAGGAGCCTGGCAGGCTACAGTCCATGGGGTCGCAATGAGTTGGACATAACTGAGCAAATTCACTTTCTTTCACTTTCAATCCTTGAAATAAATATCTCTTCCTATGTATGTGTATATGCATGTGTAATATAAATATATATAATAAATATAACTATGTGATAAATACAAATATGTATATATTTATATGTTCTGTGTATATATATGTGTGTGTGTGTGTGTGTGAGCAGTCATTTCAGTCGTGTCCAACTCTTTGTGACCCTATGGACTATAGCTCACCAGGCTCCTCTCTCCTTGGGATTCTCCAGGTAAGAATACTGGAGTGGGTTGCCATGCCCTCCTTCAAGGGATCTCCCTGACCCAGGGATCGAACCCACATCTCTCTTGCATTGGCAGGTAGGTTCTTTATCACTAGTGCCACCTGGGAAGCCCATATATATATGTTTATGTCAATTTCTATGTATAGGTATATGTATATCTCTTCCCTCTGTCTCTCTGGAGAACCCAGACTTATGATTCTGGAGCACCCCCTTTACTAACCATCTGGTATAAGAGGCTATCCTCCCACGTGGCTCTCTGTGATGTCTACACATCCTTTGATGTTCTTCTCATAGAAAGGTGGAGACTAATTCCTCTCCCCTCCAGTACCAGCCCACTTCTGTGAGTGGAATCCATGAGCTCTGAGGCTGCATTAGGAAAGGTGATATATGTCAGCCTCAGGCTCTCCTTCTCTCCCTGTCACTCTCTGTCCCTTGCTCTTGGGACCTTCCCACCACTTTGTGAGAAAGCTCAGGACATGAAGAGAAGCCATGAGAAGGTGTTACAGCCCATGGGCCCATTCACGGTGGCACCTGCAACCAGCGTCATCTCCAGACGTGGGAGAACAGCCTTGGGTGACCCAGCCGCCCACCTGGGAGCTGCCCGGGTGCCAGTGGGTGACGCGGAGACGCTGTCCCCACGAGCCCAGCCCAAGCTGGAGAGTCAAGAGCAAAGCCTAACGATTATTACTCTTTAAGGATATGTATATTTCTAAATTTACTTTATTTTGCAGCCTCAGGTTTTAGTTGCAGCACATGGGATCTTTCACGTGGCGCCTGGGCTTTGTTGCCCCCCAGCATGCCCCTGAGTGAGGATCCAAGCAACCCCTGTATTGCAAGGAGGATTCTTAACCCCTGGACCACCAGGGAGGTCCCTGGCGGTTGGTTTTTATACTGCAAAAGATAACTGGTGACCATTTTCTCTCTGTTTATGCTGATAGCTTCTTATTTTTCTTACTGCTCACTATTTAGAATAAAGTTATTTATTTCTTAACTTGTTTATTTTCTACCTCCTTTATTAAACAGAAGGTCCATGAAGGAAGGAACCTTTTCTATCTTATCCATTTCCCCAACCTAGTGCCTGTAACAGCTTTTGGCACAAAATAGGTGCCCAGTTAATATTTCTAGAGTGAATCTACTTTAGAATACTCTTGAATCTACTAAATTATATTCTTTTTGATTTTCCTTCTTTCTTCTCTGCCTCTCTTTCTTCTCTGCCTCAGTCTTTCTTTTTTTTCTTTCCTTACTTTCTTACTTCTGCCTTTTCCCCTTCCTTTTTGATAATTTTATTACCTCTTATCACTCAAGTACTACATGAGATAATTTTCTTTGTAAAAAAGTAAAAATATTTCAGATAAAGCTGAATTCTCCTTCTCCCCATGCCTGGCCTCCTTCTTCCTCCCCCAGCATCCTCACCTGTGTACTGCTGGCTCTCAGAAGAGAGGAGAAGCCTCACCCAACACCCAGCGCTACAGGGGCCTGGTGAGCTCCTCTGCCCCCTAGCCTCACTCTCCTAACACCACTTAATTTCACTGGGTCACTGTCCCCAAGCTTTGCCCTGAGGGGCACTTGTGCCTGAAGCATTCAAAGGCTCAGGCTTCTTCTCAATAGCCCCTTTCTCCCAGCCTTTCTGAGGCTGGGATCTTAGACTCTATGGGCAGGTGCGCCAGAAGAGTCACTGTTGATAGCAGAGCCACGGCGGCATGAC